>CM026401.1:56359848-56455059 GCA_014843695.1 Archivesica marissinica
ATGGTGCTGACATTGATACATGTGCCCTGTATGGTGGAGATGGTGGTGACATTGATACATGTGCCCTGTATGGTGGAGATGGTGCTGACATTGATACATGTGCCCTGTATGGTGGAGATGGTGCTGACATTGATACATGTGCCCTGTATGGTGGAGATGGTGCTGACATTGATACATGTGCCATGTATGATGGAGATGGTGCTGACATTGATACATGTGCCCTGTATGGTGTTGACATTGACATATGTGCCCTGTATGGTGGAGATGGTGTTGACATTGATACATGTGCCCTGTATGGTGGAGATGGTGCTGACATTGATACATGTGCCCTGTATGGTGGCGATGGTGGTGACATTGATGCATGTGCCCTGTATGGTGGCGATGGTGGTGACATTGATACATGTGCCCTGTATGGTGGAGATGGTGGTGACATTGATGCATGTGCCCTGTATGATGGAGATGGTGCTGACATTGATACATGTGCCCTGTATGGTGGAGATGGTGCTGACATTGAGACATGTGCCCTGTATGGTGGAGATGGTGCTGACATTGATACATGTGCCCTGTATGGTGGAGATGGTGCTGACATTGATATATGTGCCCTGTATGATGGAGATGGTGCTGACATTGTTACATATGCCCTGTATGGTGGAGATGGTGTTGACATTGATATATGTACCCTGTATGGTGGAGATGGTGCTGACATTGATACATGTGCCCTGTATGGTGGAGATGGTGGTGACATTGATACATGTGCCCTGTATGGTTGCGATGGTGCAGACATTGATGCATGTGCCCTGTATGGTGGCGATGGTGCTAACATTGATACATGTGCCCTGTATGATGGAGATGGTGGTGACATTGATACATGTGCCCTGTATGGTGGAGATGGTGCAGACATTGATGCATGTGCCCTGTATGGTGGCGATGGTGCTGACATTGATACATGTGCCCTGTATGATGGAGATGATGCTGACATTGATACATGTGTCCTGTATGATGGAGATGGTGCTGACATTGATGCATGTGCCCTGTATGATGGAGATGGTGCTGACATTGATACATGTGCCCTGTATGGTGGAGATGGTGGTGACATTGATACTTGTGCCATGCATGGTGGAGGTGGTGCTGACACTGATACATGTGCCCTGTATGATGAAGATGGTGCTGACATTGATACATGTGCCCTGTATGGTGGAGATGGTGCTGACATTGCTATATGTGCCCTGTATGGTGGAGATGGTGCTGACATTGATATATGTGCTCTGTATGGTGGAGATGGTGTTGACATTGATACATGTGCCCTGTATGGTGGAGATGGTGCTGACATTGATACATGTGCCCTGTATGGTGGAGATGGTGCTGACATTGATACATGTGCCCTGTATGGTGGCGATGGTGGGGACATTGATGCATGTGCCCTGTATGGTGGAGATGGTGGTGACATTGATACATGTGCCTGTATGGTGGAGATGGTGGTGACATTGATCATGTGCCCTGTATGGTGGAGATGGTGGTGACATTGATACATGTGCCCTGTATGGTGGAGATGGTGGTGACATTGATACATGTGTCCTGTATGGTGGAGATGGTGCTGACATTGATACATGTGCCTGTATGGTGGAGATGGTGCTGACATTGATACATGTGCCCTGTATGGTGGAGATGGTGCTGACATTGATGCATGTGCCCTGTATGGTGGAGATGGTGCTGACATTGATACATGTGCCCTGTATGGTGGAGATGGTGCTGACATTGATACATGTGTCCTGTATGGTGGAGATGGTGCTGATATTGATACATGTGCCCTGTATGGTGGAGATGGTGCTGACATTGATACATGTGCCCTGTATGGTGGAGATGGTGCTGACATTGATACATGTGCCCTGTATGGTGGAGATGGTGCTGACATTGATACGTGTGCCCTGTATGGTGGAGATGGTGCTGACATTGATACATGTGCCCTGTATGGTGGAGATGGTGGTGACATTGATACATGTGCCTGTATGGTGGAATGGTGCTGACATTGAACATGTGCCCTGTATGGTGGAGATGGTGGTGACATTGATATATTTGCCCTGTATGGTGGAGATGGTGCTGACATTGATACGTGTGCCCTGTATGGTGGAGATGGCTGGTGACATTGATACCTGTACCCTGTATGGTGGAGATGGTGCTGACATTGATACGTGTGCCCTGTATGGTGGAGATGGCTGGTGACATTGATACCTGTGCCCTGTATGGTGGAGATGGTGCTGACATTGATACGTGTGCCCTGTCTGGTGGAGATGGTGCTGACATTGATGTATTTGCCCTATATGGTGGAGATGGTGCTGACATTGATGTATGGTGACATTGATACGTGTGTCCTGTATGGTGGAGATGGTGCTGACATTGATACATGTGCCCTGTATGGTGGAGATGGTGCTGACATTGATACATGTGCCCTGTATGGTGGAGATGGTGCTGACATTGATACATGTGCCCTGTATGGTGGAGATGGTGCTGACATTGATACATGTGCCCTGTATGGTGGAGATGGTGCTGACATTGATACATGTGCCCTGTATGGTGGAGATGGTGCTGACATTGATACGTGTGCCCTGTATGGTGGAGATGGTGCTGACATTGATACATGTGCCCTGTATGGTGGAGATGGTGCTGACATTGATACATGTGCCCTGTATGGTGGAGATGGTGCTGACATTGATACATGTGCCCTGTATGGTGGAGATGGTGGTGACATTGATACATGTGCCCTGTATGGTGGAGATGGTGCTGACATTGATACATGTGCCCTGTATGGTGGAGATGGTGCTGACATTGATACATGTGCCCTGTATGGTGGAGATGGTGCTGACATTGATACGTGTGCCCTGTATGGTGGAGATGGTGCTGTCATTGATACATGTGCCCTGTATGGTGGAGATGGTGGTGACATTGATACATGTGCCCTGTATGGTGGAGATGGTGGTGACATTGAGACATGTGCCCTGTATGGTGGAGACGGTGGTGACATTGATACATGTGCCCTGTATGGTGGAGATGGTGGTGACATTGATACATGTGTCCTGTATGGTGCAGATGGTGCTGACGTTGATACATGTGCCCTGTATGGTGGAGATGGTGCTGACATTGATACATGTGCCCTGTATGGTGGAGATGGTGCTGACATTGATGCGTGTGCCATGTATGGTGGAAATGGTGCTGACATTGATAAATGTGCCCTGTATGGTGGAGATGGTGCTGACATTGATACATGTGTCCTGTTTGGTGGAGATCTTGCTGACATTGATGCATGTGCCCTGTATGGTGGAGATGGTGCTGACATTGATACATGTGCCCTGTGTGGTGGAGATGGTGGTGACATTGATACGTGTGTCCTGTATGGTGGAGATGGTGGTGACATTGATACGTGTGTCCTGTATGGTGGAGATGTTGCTGACATTGATATATGTGCCCTGTATGGTGGAGATGGTGGTGACATTGATACATGTGTCCTGTATGGTGGAAATGGTGCTGACATTGAGACATGTGCCCTGTATGGTGGAGATGGTGGTGACATTGATACATGTGTCCTGTATGGTGGAGATGGTGCTAACATTGATACATGTGCCCTGTATGGTGGAGATGATGGTGACATTGATATATGTGCCCTGTATGGTGGAGATGATGGTGCCATTGATATATGTGTCCTGTATGGTGGCGATGGTGGTGACATTGATGCATGTGCCTTGTATGGTGGAGATGGTGGTGACATTGATACATGTGCCTTGTATGGTGGAGATGGTGGAGATATTGATGCATGTGCTCTGTATGGTGGAGATGGTGCTGACATTGAGACATGTGCCCTGTATGGTGGAGATGGTGCTGACATTGATACATGTGCCCTGTATGGTGGAGATGGTGCTGACATTGATACCTGTGCCCTGTATGGTGGAGATGGTGCTGATATTGATACATGTGCCCAGTATGGTGGAGATGGTGCTGACATTGAGACATGTGCCCTGTATGGTGGAGATGGTGGTGACATTGATACATGTGCCCAGTATGGTGGAGATGGTGCTGACATTGATACATGTGCCCTGTATGGTGGAGATGGTGGTGCCATTGATGTATTTGCCCTGTATGGTGGAGATGGTGGTGACATTGGTACCTGTGCCCTGTATGGTGGAGATGGTGGTGACATTGATGTATTTGCCCTGTATTGTGGAGATGGTGCTGACATTGATACCTGTTCCCTGTATGGTTTAGATGGTAGTGACATTGATGTATTTGCCCTGTATGGTGGAGATGGTGCTGACATTGATATATGTGCCCTGTATGGTGGAGATGGTGCTGACATTGATGTATTTGCCCTGTATGGTGGAGATGGTGGTGACATTGATACATGTGTCCTGTATGGTGGAGATGGTGCTGACATTGATATATGTGTCCTGTATGGTGGTAGATGGTGGTGACATTGATAAATGTTCCGTGCATGGTGGAGATGGTGCTAACATTGATGCATGTGCCCTGTATGGTGGAGATGGTGGAGACATTGATACCTGTGCCCTGTATGGTGGAGATGGTGCTGACATTGATGTATTTGCCCTGTATGGTGGAGATGGTGCTGACATTGATACATGTGCCCTGTATGGTGGAGATGGTGCTGACATTGATACATGTGCCCTGTATGGTTGAGATGGTGGTGACATTGATATATTTGCCCTGTATGGTGGAGATGGTGCTGACATTGATATATGTGCCCTGTATGGTGGAGATGGTGCTGACATTGATACATGTGCCCTGTATGGTGGAGATGGTGCTGACATTGATACATGTGCCCTGTATGGTGGAGATGGTGCTGACATTGATACATGTGCCCTGTATGGTGGAGATGGTGCTGACATTGATACATGTGCCCTGTATGGTGGAGATGGTGCTGACATTGATACTGTGCCCTGTATGGTGGAGATGGTGCTGACATTGATACATGTGCCCTGTATGGTGGAGATGGTGCTGACATTGATACATGTGCCCTGTATGGTGGAGATGGTGCTGACATTGATACATGTGCCCTGTATGGTGGAGATGGTGCTGACATTGATACATGTGCCCTGTATGGTGGAGATGGTGGTGACATTGATACATGTGCCCTGTATGGTGGAGATGGTGGTGACATTGATGTATGTGCCCTGTATGGTGGAGATGGTGGAGACATTGATACCTGTGCCCTGTATGGTGGAGATGGTGGAGACATTGATACCTGTGCCCTGTATGGTGGAGATGGTGGTGACATTGATGTATTTGCCCTGTCTGGTGGAGATGGTGGTGACATTGATACATGTGCCCTGTATGGTGGAGATGGTGCTGACATTGATACCTGTGCCCTGTATGGTGGAGATGGTGGTGACATTGATACATGTGCCCTGTATGGTGGAGATGGTGCTGACATTGATACATGTGCCCTGTATGGTGGAGATGGTGCTGACATTGATACATGTGCCCTGTATGGTGGAGATGGTGCTGACATTGATACATGTGCCCTGTATGGTGGAGATGGTGGTGACATTGATACATGTGCCCTGTATGGTGGAGATGGTGCTGACATTGATACATGTGCCCTGTATGGTGGAGATGGTGGTGACATTGATACATGTGCCCTGTATGGTGGAGATGGTGCTGACATTGATACATGTGCCCTGTATGGTGGAGATGGTGCTGACATTGATACATGTGCCCTGTATGGTGGAGATGGTGCTGACATTGATACGTGTGCCCTGTATGGTGGAGATGGTGGTGACATTGATATATTTGCCCTGTATGGTGGAGATGGTGCTGACATTGATACGTGTGCCCTGTATGGTGGAGATGGCTGGTGACATTGATACCTGTACCCTGTATGGTGGAGATGGTGCTGACATTGATACGTGTGCCCTGTATGGTGGAGATGGCTGGTGACATTGATACCTGTGCCCTGTATGGTTGAGATGGTGCTGACATTGATACGTGTGCCCTGTCTGGTGGAGATGGTGCTGACATTGATGTATTTGCCCTGTATGGTGGAGATGGTGCTGACATTGATGTATTGGTGACATTGATACGTGTGTCCTGTATGGTGGAGATGGTGCTGACATTGATACGTGTGCCCTGTATGGTGGAGATGGTGGTGACATTGATATATTTGCCCTGTATGGTGGAGATGGTGCTGACATTGATACGTGTGCCCTGTATGGTGGAGATGGCTGGTGACATTGATACCTGTACCCTGTATGGTGGAGATGGTGCTGACATTGATACGTGTGCCCTGTATGGTGGAGATGGCTGGTGACATTGATACCTGTGCCCTGTATGGTGGAGATGGTGCTGACATTGATGTATTTGCCCTGTATGGTGGAGATGGTGCTGACATTGATGTATTGGTGACATTGATACGTGTGTCCTGTATGGTGGAGATGGTGCTGACATTGATACATGTGCCCTGTATGGTGGAGATGGTGCTGACATTGATACATGTGCCCTGTATGGTGGAGATGGTGCTGACATTGATACGTGTGCCCTGTATGGTGGAGATGGTGGTGACATTGATATATTTGCCCTGTATGGTGGAGATGGTGCTGACATTGATACGTGTGCCCTGTATGGTGGAGATGGTGGTGACATTGATACCTGTACCCTGTATGGTGGAGATGGTGCTGACATTGATACGTGTGCCCTGTATGGTGGAGATGGCTGGTGACATTGATACCTGTGCCCTGTATGGTGGAGATGGTGCTGACATTGATACGTGTGCCCTGTCTGGTGGAGATGGTGCTGACATTGATGTATTTGCCCTATATGGTGGAGATGGTGCTGACATTGATGTATTGGTGACATTGATACGTGTGTCCTGTATGGTGGAGATGGTGCTGACATTGATACATGTGCCCTGTATTGTGGAGATGGTGCTGACATTGATACATGTGCCCTGTATGGTGGAGATGGTGCTGACATTGATACATGTGCCCTGTATGGTGGAGATGGTGCTGACATTGATACATGTGCCCTGTATGGTGGAGATGGTGCTGACATTGATACATGTGCCCTGTATGGTGGAGATGGTGCTGACATTGATACGTGTGCCCTGTATGGTGGAGATGGTGCTGACATTGATACATGTGCCCTGTATGGTGGAGATGGTGCTGACATTGATACGTGTGCCCTGTATGGTGGAGATGGTGCTGTCATTGATACATGTGCCCTGTATGGTGGAGATGGTGGTGACATTGATACATGTGCCCTGTATGGTGGAGATGGTGGTGACATTGAGACATGTGCCCTGTATGGTGGAGACGGTGGTGACATTGATACATGTGCCCTGTATGGTGGAGATGGCTGACATTGATACATGTTGTCCCTGTATGGTGGAGATGGTGTTGACATTGATACATGTGCCCTGTATGGTGGAGATGGTGCTGACATTGATACATGTGCCCTGTATGGTGGAGATGGTGCTGACATTGATACATGTGCCCTGTATGGTGGAGATGGTGCTGACATTGATACATGTGCCCTGTATGGTGGAGATGGTGCTGACATTGATACATGTGCCCTGTATGGTGGAGATGGTGGTGACATTGATACATGTGCCCTGTATGGTGGAGATGGTGGTGACATTGATACATGTGCCCTGTATGGTGGAGATGGTGGTGACATTGATACATGTGCCCTGTATGGTGGAGATGGTGGTGACATTGATACATGTGTCCTGTATGGTGGAAATGGTGCTGACATTGATACATGTGCCCTCTATGGTGGAGATGGTGCTGACATTGATATATGTGCCCTGTATGGTGGAGATGGTGGTGACATTGATACATGTGTCCTGTATGGTGGAGATGGTGCTGACATTGAGACATGTGACCTGTATGGTGGTGATGGTGGTGACATTGATACATTTTCCCTGTATGGTGTAAATCTAGCCAATCATAATGTACATACTATACCTTGTTCGGCTGAGATTCAACAAATCGCGATATATGAGACAAAATACAGTTGACCAATCGGATTGCAAACACTATACCCGGTGTTCGAGTAACCCTTGTAACGTTGAGCTAGGCTCCAAAATCGGATCTAGTAAACTTACAAATCACGATATAAGAAACATGTCACTTTTGACCAATCGGATGTTAGCTACTGTACACGGTTTTTGGTTGTACAATGTAATCAAACGGTTCTCTTATAGTACTTCTTTGCATTGGGAAAATCAAACATCATACACCTGCTCCTTGTACCATTGCATATTATACTACAATGTATTCAGCAGGTATCACTGTATCATGTATTCGGCAGGTATGACTGTATCATGTATTCGGCAGGTATGACTGTATCATGTATTCGACAGGTATGACTGTACCATGTATTCGACAGGTATGACTGTACAATGTATTCGGCAGGTATGACTGTATCATGTATTCGGCAGGTATGACTGTACCATGTATTCGGCAGGTATGCCTGTATCATGTATTCGACAGGTATGACTGTACCATGTATTCGACAGGTATGACTGTACAATGTATTCGGCAGGTATGACTGTACCATGTATTCGGCAGGTATGACTGTATCATGTATTGGGCAGGTATGACTGTACCATGTATTCGGCAGGTATGACTATACACTATATTCGGCAGGTATGACTATACACCATATTCGGCAGGTATGACTGTACAATGTATTCGGCAGGTATGACTGTACCATGTATTCGGCAGGTATGACTGTACCATGTATTCGGCAGGTATGACTATACACTATATTCGGCAGGTATGACTATACACTATATTCGGCAGGTATGACTGTACAATGTATTCGGCAGGTATGACTGTACAATGTATTCGGCAGGTATGACTGTACCATGTATTCGGCAGGTACGACTGTATCATGTATTCAGCAGTTATGACTGTACCATGTATTCGGCAGGTATGACTGTATCATGTATTCGGCAGGTATGACTGTACCATGTATTCGGCAGGTATGACTGTACCATGTATTCGGCAGGTATGACTGTACCATGTATTCGGCAGGTATGACTGTACCATGTATTCGGCAGGTATGACTGTACCATGTATTCGGCAGGTATGACTGTATCATGTATTCGGCAGGTATGACTGTACCATGTATTCGGCAGGTATGACTGTATCATGTATTCGGCAGGTATGACTGTATCATGTATTCGACAGGTATGACTGTACCATGTATTCGGCAGGTATGACTATACACTGTATTCGGCAGATATGACTATACAATGTATTCGGCAGGTATGACTATACAATGTATTCGGCAGGTATGACTGTATCATGTATTCGGCAGGTATGACTGTACAATGTATTCGGCAGGTATGACTGTATCATGTATTCGGCAGGTATGACAAATTTACCTACTTTTCACAACCATGACTATTCAGACATGTTTTATGGACGCCGTTGGAAATAAGCCTTTTCATCTAATGTTAAAGCTTTACGGGATACCCTGTGCATATGTCATTAGATAAGTTGTAACATCATACTAGTAATTTATGAGTGTAATGTATGTACTATGACATGATGCACATATAAAACTATACTATACTATGTTGCTCCATGTTGGTTGTCCTGCTCAGGGGCTGTTCAACTTGCATATATGCGTACAACATCGTTATGTGCTACACATTGTATTCAACGCTCGCCTGTATGGTTCGCCTGGAGCAGCGAGTGCCAATAAGCTGAAACATCATCAGATAATTACTCTACGGTCAATTATATAGTATAGCTACAGCTCAATTCACAGTCACAGGTAGTATATTGATGTAAAGAACCTGTTGGCAGTATATTGATGTAAAGAACCAGTTGGCAGTATATTGATGTAAAGAACCGGTTGGCAGGATATTGATGTAAGGAACCGGTTGGCAGGATATTGATGTAAGGAACCGGTTGGCAGTATATTGATGTAAATAACCGGTTGGCAGGATATTGATGTAAAGAACCTGTTGGCAGTATATTGATGTAAAGAACCGGTTTGGCAGTATATTGATGTAAAGAACCGGTTGGCAGTATATTGATGTAAAGAACCGGGTGGCAGTATATTGATGTAAAGAACCGGGTGGCAGTATATTGATGTAAAGAACTGGTTGGCAGTATATTGATGTAAAGAACCGGTTGGCAGTATATTGATGTAAAGAACCGGTTGGCAGTATATTGATTTAAATAACCAGTTGGCAGTATATTGATGTAAGGAACCGGTTGGCAGTATATTGATGTAAATAACCGGTTGGCAGGATATTGATGTAAAGAACCTGTTGGCAGTATATTGATGTAAAGAACCGGTTTGGCAGTATATTGATGTAAAGAACCGGTTGGCAGTATATTGATGTAAAGAACCGGGTGGCAGTATATTGATGTAAAGAACCGGGTGGCAGTATATTGATGTAAAGAACTGGTTGGCAGTATATTGATGTAAAGAACCGGTTGGCAGTATATTGATGTAAAGAACCGGTTGGCAGTATATTGATTTAAATAACCAGTTGGCAGTATATTGATGTAAAGAACCGGTTGGCAGTATATTGATGTAAATAACCGGTTGGCAGTATATTGATATAAATAACCGGTTGGCAGTATATTGATGTAAATAACCGGTTGGCAGTATATTGATGTAAATAACCGGTTGGCAGTATATTGATGTAAATAACTGGTTGGCAGTATATTGATGTAACTAACCGGTTGGCAGTATATTGATGTAAAGAACCGGTTGGCAGTATATTGATGTAAATAACTGGTTGGCAGTATATTGATGTATATAACTGGTTGGCAGTATATTGATGTAAATAACCGGTTGGCAGGATATTGATTTAAAGAACCGGGTTGGCAGTATATTGATGTAAAGAACCGGGTTGGCAGTATATTGATGTAAAGAACTGAGTTGGCAGTATATTGATGTAAAGAACCGGGTTGGCAGTATATTGATGTAAAGAACCGGGTTGGCAGTATATTGATGTAAAGAACCGGGTTGGCATTATATTGATGTAAAGAACCGGGTTGGCAGTATATTGATGTAAAGAACCGGGTGGCAGTATATTGATGTAAAGAACCGGTTGGCAGTATATTGATGTAAAGAACCAGGTTGGCAGTATATTGATATATTGATGTAAAGAACCGGGTTGGCAGTATATTGATGTAAAGAACCGGTTGGCAGTATATTGATGTAAAGAACCGGGTTGGCAGTATATTGATGTAAAGAACCGGGTTGGCAATATATTGATGTAAAGAACCGGGTTGGCAGTATATTGATGTAAAGAACCGGGTGGCAGTTTATTGATGTAAAGAACCGGTTGGCAGTATATTGATGTAAAGAACCGGTTGGCAGTATATTGATGTAAAGAACCGGTTGGCAGTATATTGATGTAAATAACCGGTTGGCCGTATATTGATGTAAATAACCAGTTGGCAGTATATTGATGTAAATAACTGGTTGGCAGTATATTGATATAAATAACCGGTTGGCAGTATATTGATGTAAAGAACCAGTTGGCAATATATTGATGTAAATAACTGGTTGGCAGTATATTGATGTAAAGAACCGGTTGGCAGTATATTGATGTAAAGAACCGGTTGGCAGTATATTGATGTAAATAACTGGTTGGCATTATATTGATGTAAATAACTGGTTGGCAGTATATTGATGTAACTAACTGGTTGGCAGTATATTGATGTAATGAACCGGTTGGCAGTATATTGATGTAAATAACTGGTTGGCAGTATATTGATGTAACTAACTGGTTGGCAGTATATTGATGTAAAGAACCGGTTGGCAGTATATTGATGTAAATAACTGGTTGGCAGTATATTGATGTATATAACTGGTTGGCAGTATATTGATGTAAATAACTGGTTGGCAGTATATTGATGTAAAGAACTGGTTGGCAATATATTGATGTAAATAACCGGTTGGCAGTATATTGATGTAAATAACCGGTTGGCAGGATATTGATTCAAAGAACCGGGTTGGCAGTATATTGTTGTAAAGAACCGGGTTGGCAGTATATTGATGTAAAGAACCGAGTTGGCAGTATATTGATGTAAAGAACCGGGTTGGCAGTATATTGATGTAAAGAACCGGTTGGTAGTATATTGATGTAAAGAACCGGGTTGGCAGGATATTTATGTAAAGAACCGGGTTGGCAGTATATTGATGTAAAGAACCGGGTTGGCAGTATATTGATGTAAAGAACCGGGTTTGCAGTATATTGATGTAAAGAACCGGGTTGGCAGTATATTGATGTAAAGAACCGGTTGGCAGTATATTGATGTAAATAACTGGTTGGCAGTATATTGATGTATATAACTGGTTGGCAGTATATTGATGTAAATAACTGGTTGGCAGTATATTGATGTAAAGAACCAGTTGGCAGTATATTGATGTAAATAACCGGTTGGCAGTATATTGATGTAAAGAACCGGTTGGCAGTATATTGATGTAAAGAACCGGGTTGGCAGTATATTGATGTAAAGAACCGGGTTGGAAGGATATTGATGTAAAGAACCGGGTTGGCACTAAAGTTAAGAAACCCATTCCAGAGTCTCCTCTAGTTCTTTTACGTGCACAGTGTACAGCACCGACACGAGACCTCGATTTAATGTTCCATCTGAAAGACTGTTAATTTTATTAGGGTCAGACCTGCGATATTAGAATAGAGAACTAGAATGTGTTCTACATTTTTTAGATATATATGTTGACCTGAGAATGAAATAATTATGTTCACTAATTAAGTTGCCCTCGCTATCTTGATGAAACTTAGCGACACAGTCATTTGCCAGAACGGAAGCGCTAATCTTATGTTGAATATATATCGACGTTAACACCGCTCAGTTGGAAATGTGATTGCTTACAAAAATGTTGTGCTGTTTAAAACCAAAGAAAAGGTATCTTTTTACAACGATGCTATTATTAACAATTAGTTTATTACGCTGTGTTCGCTTTAACTCTTTCACCGCCAATGTCGCATAAAAGAGAATTTGTAAAAAAAAAGTAGAGAACCCGATCGGACAGAACAGAACATGCCGTTTGATCAGGCTATATGCTGATTGCTCTTCAGACAGTTGAGCGGAAGCACATGTCCGAATAGCAAACAACATAGATCCTAATCAGACGCGGCGTTACGCGGCTGATCTGGATCTATGTTGTTTGCACATGCTCTGAATTTATTCGGCGCTGAAAGAGTTAAATAATGTTAATATGTTAATAATAATGCTATGCATATGATAGTCCTGACATTACAGTCGTGTGAACGATAAGTTAAGTTATTCTAGACAGGCCACTAGACTTTTAAGTATGTTTTCTTTATTAGAATAAGTGTGTTTTACGTTTATTTATCGTCGCTACCGGTTGCCCATATGAGCGACGCCTCCTGAATAGATTAGTCATTTTAGATTGTTGGAGGATAGTGCAATGATACAGACAGAGACCCATTCCAGAGTCTCCTCTGGTTGTTTTACGTGCACGATGTAAAGCACCGACACGAGACCTCGGTTTAATGTCCCATCTGTGTTTTATAGTAACACCGTCGTTCATTTGGATAATTAATTAATTCTTATAATGTTATAATAGATTGACCCTTTTCAACAGCTATTTTAATATATATATAAGAACAGGACTAATATTCAGCACAACACACGATGGTACTGCATAAGATGAGCGCCCCATGGTAGATTGATTTAATTATTCAAATGAGTTCTTTCGTTGAATAAAGTCTTTATTATTATTATTATTATTATTATTATTACCAGAATTTCGTCGGTTTTGTGATGACATGTTGTGGCCGTACGATGTTCGCCGCGTGTTTCTAAAACATGATTTCGCATTGACTAAGCGCAATGAAATATATAATATTTCAACAAATTTGTAAACAAACTCAATCCATAGAAGCTTGGCTATCGTTTGTAGTTTATAGTGTTGATGTTCTGTAATGAAATTTAAAATAACATGTGTCAGAACCTATGATTCATTAAAATTAACTGCTGCAGGTTGAAATAAAGCCCACGAGTTCGAAGTTTCATCAATTCATAGATCTATGCAATTAAAAAAAAGGAGTTTTGCCATAATGCAATTATAAAAGAAAATCGTCTGTATTGGTCCGTGGGTGGGGTATGGTACGGTATATTAATTGGTTCTTTACTGAGTCTGTCGGGAATTGTGAACGCCTGCGAATTAAATATGTTTTCCCTTATAACACCGGTGATTTGTTTGGAGATTCCTACTCAGTGATTGATAACGTCTTATGCAAGTACCGTGTGTACATTATATCTAAGTAATTTACGTGACATATGCAAACATAGGCAACCTACAGTTGATAACAATCGGGAATAGGCTTACAACCCAAATATGCTCCCAGCCCAATGGGACTTATCAGTCAAAAGCATCCGTGGTCCAGTGGTAGAGCGTCGGATTTGGAATCGATCGGTCCCGGGTTCGATACTCGGTCAGGCCACGCATGTAGTGTCATTGAGCAAGGCACCTCACACACATTGCTTAGTACTGGTTAACCACTTAGATCGGCTAAGCTTGCCCAGGAAAATATGTCTACGTCCCCGCAAGGGGTTTGCCATTAATGGAACATACATACATACAAAAGAATATGAACACCATTTTATGATCTTTATAATTACACAGTGCATGTTAAAACAAACATACATTGAATGATTCACACTTCCTTGCTTATCTATTGTATCTACATGATGATGCATGTATATCAGTACATTATAAAATACAATAGTTATGTATGGGACTACCTAGTGATATGGGAGAAAGTTACAATATGTATAAACGTTTTTATTGCCCAACCTTCTATATAATGTCAGAGATCATATTCTTCACACATGTGACAAATACCTCTACACACTTTAGCAAAGCCCAATATAGTTCATACCCCGATGGAATCTATTAATCTGAGATTCTTTCCTTAATTGATGCCACTTGGTTTTCGCGGGAGATTATACTACGATGACATGTTATACATAATGACGTCACTACGTTATACATAATGACGTCACTTTATTTAGTGTGCGTATACTCTTGGGATTGTTATTTATTACCGTGATACTGAAATAGATTAATCACATTAATTAAATTTATCCTGCTTACTCCTCCTCCTTCCTGAGTCCTCCTGCTGCATGCTTCCTCCGTGGTGACGGTCAGAAGATTATTATAGGTGAGATGTATTATACACAGTACATATATAATGATCATTTTTTTAAACTAATGATCATTTTTTTAGTTAGTGTAGCGTCTGTGGTCCAGTGGTAGAGCATCGGATTTGAAATCGTGGGGTCCTGGGTTCGATACTCGTTCACTGCACATATCATAAATTATGTAGTCCTTGTTGAGCCTTGATCAAGGAACCTAACACACACACACTGCTACGTACTGGTTAAGCGCTTATGTCAACTAAGCCTGCCCAGGAATACATGGCTAAGACTAAGGTCCCCTCAAAGTGTTTGACATAAATGGAAGTAGAATAGAATCTAGTAGAAACAATTGGTAAAATATATAAAGACGATAGTGGTTACGCATATTCTCGATGGTTGCACATTCTCAAAGTAATGTTATTTAAGAATTAAACAGCTCACCTGATGTATCAAACTTCCAGCTAAATACAGTAACACTGGAAGCGGTACTTGAAAAATTGAAGCCGATGGCCGTTGATGCATTCAAGGAATCTCTACATAGGCCCTATCTCTCTTTATCTCATGCATCAACTGTTCAGTTTTCAACAGAGTATAGCCTATATATAGGTTATTAAGCCGTTCCTCTATATACATGTGTTGCAGTGCCCGTATACCAACTATATAGTCACCTCGTGTGTCCTGTATGAGGCTCGAACCCACTTCGGCTGCCTTGCATGCATTCTGCTCTTTCAACTGAGCTATATATACTGATATCGAACAGTGTTCTTCATCATGGCATTTCTTTTTTTCTTAGAACTCCTCAGAGTCAGAGATGAGTGGCGTTTGTTTTAAATTTATGAGCTGTAAAGGAGGGACGGACTCATCCGATGACGAAGGGTAAATGCTTACTCAATACTAGCATCGAAGCAACGTCCGATGGCTAGTGACAGATTAATGACTGCGATTTAGTGAAAGATATGCAATTTTACTTCTAAGCATCGTATTTGAGTCAATCATTAATATAATATAAACGAAGCGATGTGGCCGTTTATTTTGAAGCTATTAATTGTTGGTATACAGTCAAACCTGTGCTAAAGGCCACCTCCGAATAAAGGCCGCATATGAAAAACCTGTCTCTAAAGACCACCATTTGTCTCTCCCGTCGAGCCATTTTCGATGCATTTTAACCCTCTATTGAGAGGCCACCTGTCAACAAAGGCCACTTTTGGACTTTCCCGATGGTGACCTTAATAGACAGGTTTGACTGTATATCTAGCACTTCTTAAAAGTTGTAGCCCCTTAGGTAATATTTGAATTGTATATTTACATAATTGCTAATTACATATTCGTACCGGAAACTGCTTCTGTATTAATTAACGGTAACTATTCTCAGTGACCCGCATTTCCGTTTTCTTAGAGTAAATGCAGTTGATATAATAATTTATTTGCATATTTTGAATATGTTAAAATTTAAAAATATTTTTATTGCACCAGAAGTGTGTTGTTCGCAAGAAGTGTGTTTATTATATATCGGTTACTGCTCTGCTTCGATGCCAGTTGTTTAAAATTAAGTTCATATTGTTAGACTTGTTTATGTTTTGCTTACACCTTCTGTAGCTTGTTGTAGCCACATATTACTCATATATGACTGCGCAATTACCCTGTAAGTTTAGACTTTATTATTTTACTTTACAACGATTGCGAAGCAAGTTTTAACAACTTAATATATTAATCACTCTCGTTGGCGCCGTTGAAAGCGTATATGTGGTCATTTGTGTTGGAGGAAACCCGAGTACCCGGAGAAAACCCACCTGTCCGATCTGGCGACCACTGTACAATCTCACATACTTCTCGGTCCGAGGATCGAACCCGGATTGCATTGGTGAAAAGCGAGCGCTAACCACTGTGCTAATCGGACATTACCCTGTAAATGTCAGTGTTCGCCTCCATGGTCGAGTGATTAAGGGCACTGACTTGTATATCATTGGAACCTATCAGTATAGGATATATCACTAATTGGCCCGTCTTAATGAAATATATATATATTTCGTTAAGACGGGCCAATGAGTTGATCTATCTTACTTAGACAACGTACATACGTAGGTCGCATCTATACGATTTAGAAGCGAGAAATGTGGCTTTTTCATTGGACCATGTGACTTAGTCGTTGTCTAATCACTGATAGGTCATGTGTCTCTTTATATGAAAAAGTTGGCAGTTTCTTACGGAGATTGGTGCAGCAAGTACTGGTTAACTGGAGCCTGCCCAGGAAATGTGTTGTTAGGTAAACTGCCCGTCGCTCAAATGTGTAACCGGTAGCGACGTTAAATAAACGTTTAAAAAGTCAGTTTTCCCCATTGGGGCTGACACATAGAAAACTAAATCTTAAAAACTTCCAGAATTCAAAAGTTTTACAATGTTTTGATAATCACAATAAAAACAAGCAAATCCGAGGAACCGATATATCCATGTATGGAGGTTATAAAACTGTTCTCCAATCTCAAAACTCAGTCTCAATCGTATGATTGGTCACCTGATAGTAACCTCCAATCTCAAAACCCAGTCTCAATCGTCTGATTGGTTCACCTGACAGTAACCTCCAATCTCAAAACTCAGTCTCAATCGTCTGATTGGTTCACCTGACAGTAACCTCCAATCTCAAAACTCAGTCTCAATCGTCTGATTGGTCACCTGACAGTAACCTCCAATCTCAAAACCCAGTCTCAATCGTCTGATTGGTTCACCTGACAGTAACCTCCAATCTCAAAACCCAGTCTCAATCGTCTGATTGGTCACCTGACAGTAACCTCCAATCTCAAAACCCAGTCTCAATCGTCTGATTGGTTCACCTGACAGTAACCTCCAATCTCAAAACTCAGTCTCAATCGTCTGATTGGTTCACCTGACAGTAACCTCCAATCTCAAAACTCAGTCTCAATCGTCTGATTGGTCACCTGACAGTAACCTCCAATCTCAAAACTCAGTCTCAATCGTCTGATTGGTTCACCTGACAGTAACCTCCAATCTCAAAACTCAGTCTCAATCGTCTGATTGGTCACCTGACAGTAACCTCCAATCTCAAAACTCAGTCTCAATCGTCTGATTGGTTCACCTGACAGTAACCTCCAATCTCAAAACTCAGTCTCAATCGTCTGATTGGTCACCTGACAGTAACCTCCAATCTCAAAACTCAGTCTCAATCGTCTGATTGGTTCACCTGACAGTAACACTCAGAATCGACCAATCAATTGGCCTCGAGGTTATACAACTTTTCTTCTATCTCAAACTCAGTCTCAAGCTTATGATTGGTTCAGCTGGCAGTATAAACTTGGACTCAAAAGATCAAATTATTTGAGCTTGAGTTTGAGATCTGAGAAAAGTTTTATAACCTTGGTACCATGTTGATAAAAATAACTTCACACAAATAATCACAATAATTATGAATAATAACATTCATGATCATGATATGTAGCCTAAAGTAGAAGGTCACACACAATAAGTGGCCCATTTTCCCAGTATCTGCTTTAATTATTAGTTTAGTTTATACACATTTATTTTAGCTCGATTGCGAAACAAGTTCTTATAACTTATACTAATCACTCTCGAGACCTCATTCCTGATGGAATCCATCGCCACGAGGGAGAGAGAAGAGGCATGTGGAATTTAAATGCCTTGCCTAAGGACACAATCGTAACGGCTCCAGCGGGGCTCGAACTCCGGGCCTTTCGCAAGCTCGATTGCGAAACAAGTTCTTATAACTTATACTAATCACTCTCGAGACCTCATTCATGATGGAATCCATCGCCACGAGGGAGAGAGAAGAGGCATGTGGAATTTAAATGCCTTGCCTAAGGACACAATCGTAACGGCTCCAGCGGGGCTCGAACTCCGGGCCTTTCGCACGTGAAGCGAACGCGCTACTACTGAGCTATCACGACTTCCACACTTAATTATTAATATATCCATAAGCGCAAACAAATGTGATCAACATAAGTTTGTATAGCTTGTTTCGCAAACGTTGTAAAGTAGATAATGTTTATAATATATATTCATGATAGTTGTGTATGTGCTGTCCATGAAGGGAATACCCACTTAGCTGTAATGATCACCATTAGCCTTTGGGCGTTGATATATATTTGCCTGGTCAGTCAAATATATGTATACAGACGGATCTGTAGTCCAGTGGTAACACGCTGGACTGGTAATCCAGGGATCGCAGGTTCGATCCCGGTCTGATCCTATTAAAATTAACAGTCTTTCAGATGGGACTTTAAACCGAGGTCTCGTGTCGGTGCTGTACACCGTGCACGTAAAAGAACCGGAGGAGACTCTGGAATAGGTATATGTCTGTATCATTGCACTATCCTCCAAAATCTAAAATGACTAATCTCTTCAGGAGGCGTCGCTCATATGGGCAACCGGTAGCGACAATAAATAAACGTAAAACACACAATAACTGTATTTTAACACCGATACCATTAATTGAGCTGTATTGAGCTTCTGATAATAATTATAGCCTGGGAACAGGTGTTGATATATTTTGCCTGGTCAGTCAAATAAATGCATTTTAACACCGAGACTATTAACTCAGCCGTATTGAGTTTCTGAGTATCAACAATATCATTTTGCCAGAAGTTAACAGACTGGAACACAGGCTTTATCACCATAACCAGATGGTGTATCTCGCACAAGGCTCAGGTTAAGAATGTGCGATGTTGTCCGTTACCAGGGCAACTGTTATTGAAGTCATATTCATGTTCAAGAACGTTTTCTTTCGCAGTTGCAACTTATACGAGTCATCTGTTTATATGCTAATGATTTTTAATAAAACACGCAGAAAAGGAGAGCTGCCAGGCCCGTAGCCACATTGATAGCTGCCAGGCCCGTAGCCACATTGATAGCTGCCAGGCCTGTAGCCACATTGATAGCTGCCAGGCCCGTAGCCACATTGATAGCTGCCAGGCCCGTAGCCACATTGATAGCTGCCAGGCCCGTAGCCACATCGATAGCTGCCAGGCCCGTAGCCACATTGATGTACACCGAGGCAGCTGCCTTGGTTAAAATTTCCAAAGCAAACAAAAAAAATGAAAAATGAAATCAATAAAATGCAAACATATCCCGTTGCTGTATAAAATGTTGACTGCTAAGAGAGCTGAAAGGTTAGTACATAATTATACGTTTAAACTCATTAAATCAGAAAATAGAGAAAAAATATTTTAATAATATTTTTATTGCATGTTTTCATACAATACATTACATTTATACATACAATACTAAGAACAAATCAGAGATTAATATATTATTATATGATTGAAGTATACGATATATTTTTTTTGTCGAGAACATCGCTTCTATACAATTTTAAGAGGGAACATGCCCCCCCCCCCCCTAGATTTCCTCGGTTGAAATTTTCCTCTGGCTACGGTACTCCACCCCCTTAGATTTTCTCGGTTGAAATTTTCCTCTGGCTACGGTACTCCACCCCCCTAGATTTCCTCGGTTGAAATTTACCTCTGGCTACGGTTCTGCTCCCCCCTAGATTGCCTCGGTTGAAATTTGCCTGTGGCTACGGCCCCCCCCCTAGATTTCCTCGGTTGAAATTTGCCTCTGGCTACGGTTCTCCCCCCTAGATTGCCTCGGTTGAAATTTTCCTCTGGCTACGGTTATGCCCCCCCCCCCTACATTGCCTCGGTTGAAATTTGCCTCAGGCTACGGTTCTCCCCACCCCTAGATTGCCTCGGTTGAAAGAGTCCTCTGGCTACGCCCCCCTAGATTTCCTCGGTTGAAATTTACCACTGGCTACGGTACTCCCCCCCCCCTTAGATAGGCTCGGTTGAAATTTTCCTCTGGCTAGGGTTCTGCCACCCCCCCCCCTTAGATAGGCTCGGTTGAAATATGCCTTTGGTTAGGGTTCTGCCACCCCCCCCCCTTAGATAGGCTCGGTTGAAATTTGCCTCTGGCTACGGTTCTGCCACCCCCCCCCTTAGATAGGCTCGATTGAAATTTACCTCTGGCTAGGGTTCTGCCACTCCCCCCTTAGATAGGCTCGGTTGAAATTTGCCTCTGGCTAGGGTTCTGCCACTCCCCCCTTAGATAGGCTCGGTTGAAATTTGCCTCTGGCTAGGGTTCTACCCCCCCCCCTTAGATAGGCTCGGTTGAAATTTGCCTCTGGCTAGGGTTCTGCCACTCCCCCCTTAGATAGGCTCGGTTGAAATTTGCCTCTGGCTACGGTTCTGCCACCCCCCCCCCCCCCTTAGATAGGCTCGGTTGAAATTTGCCTCTGGCTAGGGTTCTGCCACCCCCCCCCCCTTAGATAGGCTCGGTTGAAATTTGCCTCTGGCTACGGTTCTCCCCCCCCCCTAGATTTCCTCGGTTGAAATTTTCCTCTGGCTACGAAGAGAGCCGAACGATAAAAGACTACCCTATACAAAATAAGAGTCTATGATTTCCAAATATGTTCCTTACCAGTACATTAAAGCGACATTACATTAGTGAAAACGCAGATTTCTGCAGAATGTATTTTCCTATTATATGGTATAATTTCCCCCCAAATATTTACCTCAAACACTGAGTATTTCAATTAATAAACAAACGTCGTATACGCGGTTTGTTTACATAACAAAATAATGTAAATAGGGTCGACATCCATGCGTAATTCAACTCGTAGACTAGTCTTAGTTAAAGTATCTTTAACCCTTTCCTTCATAGAGATTTAGGTTAATATACTATTATATCTCCATACAAACTACAGCCATTTAGCTATCATGCAGTGGATAAGTAGTCGCCATATCTATCCCACCTCCATAGATAGTACTGGGACTACATGAGAGTCTGGCCTTTATTTTGAACATTGGTTTGGCTACTACATTGTCAATGTATGTCGTATTGGTAATGGCGTCAAGAGGTGCTTCTATGAGGGAAAGGGTTAATCGACATTATCTCGCGTTTAGTATTGACTCCGACGGCAAACAAACGTCAATTCAGGTGCGTGGATGATCGTTATATGAAATCCTACTTTCAATTTTGAAAGTTTTTAGATCACAAAAACAATGTTTATTGATTCAATGTTAGTATTCGAATGTATTCGGAAGCATTTGTAGTAGCAACGCATGTATACGTGAAAATGCATTTTAGGTGCATTTTGTGATGTAATGTCGCTTTTAAGATATTAAAAATTGGCATTCTATGCTACAAAACTGGAATAACAGTGGTTTTGGGAAATTGTGAAAGTCAGTTAGAACAGGAATATAACTTTAAGTGACCAGAAAATGTATGTTTGTCAAATTCCTTTGTCTCGCATCACTATGCATATACTAGAGGACATAGAAAACGCACACCTACATTATATGATTATTATTACATGAAAACGAAATACGAAGGATTCCATCAAAGATATATCACATCTTTATTACAAAACACAAACTGAACAACTAAAAATATTCCAAAATGTTTAAAACTATGTATTTATATAGTTATTGTTTTTCATGTAACAACACACTTATCTGAAGTGTGTCATCTATGTCCTCTAGTATAATATGCACAAGGTGTTTTGTAATTGCTATATTTTAAACACATCTAGACTACCGTTGTGTCACGTGGTGGAACTGTAATGTATATTTAGAAAGTTTATACACATTTATTTTTAGCTCGATTGCGAAACAAGTTCTTATAACTTATACTAATCACTCTCGAGACCTCATTCATGATGGAATCCATCGCCACGAGGGAGAGAGAAGAGGCATGTGGAATTTAAATGCCTTGCCTAAGGACACAATCGTAACGGCTCCAGCGGGGCTCGAACTCCGGGCCTTTCGCACGTGAAGCGAACGCGCTACCATTGAGCTATCACGACTATATTTAGAAGATACTGTTGATTATAAAAAACGAAGACTAATTATTGACAGGGGGTTGCACAATCCTTCGTCCGAACGTTTCTCGACACACTCAATTGGGTGGCTTTTCCAGAAACGGTTAGCTATCACATATTATTTATTAACTCAGATCATTTACATGACATATGAGTATACATGTAATTAGTTAACAGAAGTTGTGACACGGGTTGATATATAAATAATAAAGAGCATAGGAGAGAAAAGAGTCATGTTTGAAGATGGGAAATTAAAAAGCGGCATTGATGTTTAAAACACTCAGTGGCCTACTACATGTCTATCTCCAAAAGTTATTCAGAATTATTTCCGATGTTCGAACTCAAAATTTGCGACCATCCTTCAATCTCCAACTTTATCCTCCTGTGCCAAATAGTGAACGTTTTAGACTCTCTCCCTTATCACACAAAAACAGCATAATTCTGTTCCACATTTCAAGCTTTATTTAGCAGGTGGTGCAACGAACAGACCGTCAACCTAATAATCTAATAAATAAAATGATAATTATGCATGGCGTATTAGTTCTTGCATGGCGTATTAGTTCTTGCATGGCGTATTAGTTCTTGCATGGCGTATTAGTTCTTGCATGGCGTATTAGTTCTTGCATGGCGTATTAGTTCTTGCAGCTTCAGTCTGTATTATTGGTTATTGTTTACATGTTTCTTTCCTCGTTAAGCAAAGTATTTATTATTATTATTATTATTATTGTTATTATTTCAATGTGCCCTTTCATGTTTTAATTGGTTGAGGGCCTCGTAGTACTAGATTGACTTAATTATTCAAATGAGTTCTCTCAAGTCAAATCCTTATTAGTATTATTATTATCGTGTGTATGATAAGATAAGATAATTGTTTATTATAGTGACTTGTGTTTTCCAACATATTTCCAACATATATTCACTATAATGTGAAATTTTAACACCCGGCCCAACGGGCCTATAAGTCACCTTATGTTAACGTATGGTTAGACATTTGTATGGAATCTCGTAGCCTGGGAACAGGCGTCGATATATTTTGCCTGGTCAGTCAAGCAGTCAAATAAATATATTTTAACACCGAGAATATTAATTGGGCCGTATTGAGTTTCTGATAAAAAGTGAAATATCGACAGACTGGAACCCAGGCTATAGGAATCTCGATGCATTATAACCAGATATACAGTGAACGTATTAACGTACAGGAAAACAAGGAAAATGGACGACAGTCAAGCTTGAAAGTATCAGTTTATTATTATATCATAACATATAAAGCTACATGCATCACATCATACTTAATGTATGTTATTTGAAGTCACAATTTCATCATAAATGATATAAACTGGGAATATGGCATATTCCGACATGGTATCGAGTCAACTCCGTTGCATGGTTATGGTAACGTAACTCTGCCTTCCATCTCAGATATAACTGTACCGGGATTACTTACCCTATTTTCCGAAAACATGTCGTTAAATCTTGTAATAAAAATGTCATTCTAAATAACATGTTTAACATGTTTAATGTTAGCTTTATAAAGTGGTTTGGATGTACATACATAGCCATGCGCAGTGTAAACACTCATGTAGAATGCAATCTTTTTAAACTTTAATACAACATATCGGTTTAAATCTTTGAATAATCTTTTTGTAAATACTGTCCAAAAAAACCAATACTGTACTGGTAGTATTGCGGTGAATTCGATCTATTCAATCTGGTTGCTAATAAACTTTGCACGAGTGTACAGGCAAAACATTAAAATACCGGATTAGATCCTGTGAGGATATTAGGGGCGCTTTTTGAGCAAGTCACGCTTTTTCTGTGCTTAAATAACAATTGAATTTAGCACAACAAGCTGAACAACCAATCAGATATTATTTTGTAGTCGTGTTTTCTCTTAGTAACGTCTACCGTGATTGAACAGTTTTCACAGCCGAGTTTTTACAATGTACAGAGGCTACGTAGACGAGTTAGACGCCAAGTCTTCGCCGGGTGAACAGCAAGTGCAGAGCTCCCAATCTAAAACTGACACTATGGGTGACGATGACAAGCAATGGAGGGCACAGTGGTCGGCTAAACCAACGGAGGAGCTGTGGAAATCGCTTCAGAATGGCAAATCCAATTCTCTGCTAAAGAAACACTTAACGTTGGACAGATATAACTTGCTGAAGGACAAGAAAACGTCTTTGGGTGGAACTCTTGCCCAGTGTATTAGTTCGGGTAAGACAGTTTAATTTATCTTTATTTTATTGGCGGTTTGTTTTCATTAAATTGTGATATTTTCAATAAGAGTTGTGATATCTGGTATATGTACAGACCGACATTTAAACCGTGTCCTTTACGACCTCTAAAATACAGTATCGAGATTACAATTCGACCGTGTACATAACTACATGTGTGTATGCTATATCGATATTAATATATTGTATTCGGATAAAAATGGAAATGAAATATGTATTGGTTGCATCAATATGGGCATTTAAAATCGAGATTATACAATATGTATACTGTAATAAGAATTGTCTGCTCAGTTTCCCATTTCAAATTCAAAGATTGGTAATAAAGTAAAACGTTTAAGCGTATTAAATGATTCATTGGAACACCAGTTTGATCAGGAAGTGTTCGCTCTATATTCCTGCCTTGACTAGGATATGCGAGACGATGTTCTATAGGTTAATTAACAACACGTGTTTCCCGACTGCAAATGTTAATACGGAAATTAAGACCAAACCGTTTGGGGCGTGGGTGTATAGTGCGGGTCAATAATGATGGGGGGATGCGATATTACTAAGTGGCGAGCGAGGTATCTATAACCAAGGTCATTCCTCGTGTAGCTTCGTTATTACTGCAGCATGAAGCTGTCGAACGAGTTTTCTCGCCTACAACTCTTATAAACCTGTGTTGGCATTATGATTTATTCTCCGCCGCTTCGAATGCGTGTATCGGAATACAATGCGGAAGACGAACCCAGCTACTGAAGAAATACTAAATCTAGTGAGAATAGCATTTTTTGCTAGACGTACATTTTCCCTATACTTTCGCTTCTATGGCAACTGACTACATGATTAGATTTTGCACAGCAGCTGTGCAGAGCGGTGTTCGCTCATAAGATACGTGTTATTTTAGTTAACGTCCTTCAGTTACAAGCTAGAAAATAGTACTCATGCCGATTTATAGCTGCAAACCCCCGCGCTGGGTTGCACGCGATGACCACATGCCGTGACCACATGTCGTGACCAGAGTTCTCCAAACATCTTAATTCGGACTTTCTGGACCAATCCTCTACAATTTAAATTTTCCTGCTAACGAGACACGCGCACAGTCAACGAGAAGCGCAGTTCCGAAGCGCTGGGGTTATTAATAGTAGCTAGTTTCCGACAAAACCTGTTATAATCAAACGATAAGTCGGCCCGCTTGTCTGATGGTACGGTGGTCGCCAGATCGGGTACTCCGGTTTCCTCCCACACGAATGACCACATTTACGCTTTCATCCGCGCCAACGAGAATTAATATAAATTAGAACTTGCTTGGTAGTCGTTGTAAAATAAATATAAAGTTTAAAAAGAGTAAAATAAATATAAAGTTTAAAAAAAGAACGAAGTCAAAACTTGTAAAACGGACTTGTCAGTCTACGTGCCAGCCAGACTCCTTGATGGATACGGTTTCCGCCTCATAACAAGATAACCGTACATATCCCCTTATTGTTTTCTAGTGTCATTTGGCTGACTGTTGCATGTCTGGAGTGGCCTCGTATTTGAAAGATCCCTTGCCATTCAAGGTGGTGCGTACAACCACTATACATCTGAAATAATTTATATTGTGAAACTAGGTTATCTACATATGGGTGTGATGCATAGTCGGGTTGTAATGAATTGGTGAATCAAATGTTAAATACTTCCTCAGTATCCAGTACATGTTGGATTTGTGAATCGAATGTTAAATACTTCCTCGGTATCCAGTACATTTTGGATTTGTGAATCAAATGTTAAATACTTCCTCAATATGAAGTACATTTAGTTGCCTCAATATGAAGTACATTTAGTTGCCTCAATATGAAGTACATTTAGTTGCCTCAATATGAAGTACATTTAGTTGCCTATCAACCTTTTTGAAACATTTTCATCAAAACGTAACAAATCTATATCTACACCTAAACGCTTTTAAAGAGATTCCTCGGCATTTAAATTGGATTGGCCTGCACTTGCCTTACATATGTGTTTCTACGTTTATTTATCGTCGCTACCGGTTGCCCATATGAGCGACGCCTCCTGAAGAGATTAGTTATTTTAGATTTGAGGATAGTGTATGATACAGAGACCCATTCCAGAATCTCCTCTGGTTCTTTTACGTGCACGGTGTAAAAGACACGAGACCTCGGTTTAACGTCCCATCTAAAAGACGGGGATCGAACCTGCGATCCCTGGATTTCCAGTCCAGCATATTATCACTAGACTACAGACCCGTGTGTATCGCTTTTAAGATTCCTTTATCGGCATTTAAATTTTGTTGGCCTGCATTTGGATACAATCCAAATTTATTAAGACGTTTTCAATAGTTTATTTGAGATTATGCTACATTCTTATTCCATTATGTCAATTATCGTCGTCTGCATAGTTGTAAAGTTTAGATTGTGTAATGAAAGAAGAAATTGTCATTTATAACAAATAAGGTTAAAGCATTTTTAAGTTTATAACAAAATTTAATGTCATAAATGTACACAACAAACGGCATGTACAACTGTCTCTACTATGCTGTGTATAAGGTTATATTAATATAAACCGAATGATGAAACCTCCAACTTGACCTCGTTTGTATCCAAAGTAAAGATTATTCATGCAATGAAGTGACTATCCTCTACGTTACCGTACTAACCACCATTGTATACAAGTTTGAATGATTAATTCAGTCGTATATGCGGTTGCGGAATGTGCGGCTGACTTTCAAGGAAATTGAAATTGTATCCATGCATATGTCACCATAAAGTATTGGTCCATAAGATCCGTTACGTAATCATATTTTTGTATAGTCGACCCTGTTAGTGGTCACCTCTATTAAGCGGCCAGACATCTCCATTAAGCGGCCAGACATCTCCATTAAGCGGCCAGACATCTCCATTAAGCGGCCAGACATCTCCATTAAGCGACCAGTCGCCTCAATTCAACTCCATTAAGCGGCCAGTCGCCTCCATTAAGCAACAATATTCCAGATTACCAATATGTGGTTGAATAGATATGCCTTCTATTAAGCAGGCATCCGTGCTAAGAGGTCGCTTTGCGATTCCCTTGACTGGAAGCATAAGACATCAGACTGCAGATGTGTTAGCATATAGATAGGTAGTTTTTGATTGTGTCCCTTTGAATTAATGTCATTTGTCTGATCATTAGCATTGTGCCATCGATGATCCTTCTTCGAAAATAAAAATGAACCCGGCCCCGACTTTCTCCCACACATTCCACACAGGTATCTCCCACACAATCCACACACTTATCACCCATCTCCCACACAATCCACATAAGTATCACCCATCTCCCACATAATCCACACAAGTATCACCCATCTCCCACACAATCCACACGTGTATCTCTCGCACAATCCACACAAATATCGCCCATCTCTCACACAATTCACACGGGTATCTTCCACACAAGTATCACCCATCTCCCACACAATCCACACGGGTATCTCCCACACAATCCACACGGGTATCTCCCACACAATCCACACGGGTATCTCCCACACAATCCACACGGGTATCTCGCACACAATCCACACGGGTATCGCCAATCTCCCCCGTCCACACGGGTATCTCCAATCTCCCACACAGTCCACACGGGTATCGCCAATCTCCCCCGTCCACACGGGTATCGCCAATCTCCCACACAGTCCACACGGGTATCGCCAATCTCCCACACAGTCCACACGGGTATCGCCAATCTCCCACACAGTCCACACGGGTATCGCCAATCTCCCACAGTCCACACGGGTATCGCCAATCTCCCACACAGTCCACACGGGTATCATCAATCTCCCACACAATCCACACAGGCAAGACCAATCTCCTACACAATCCACGCAGGTAAGACCAATCTCCTACACAATCCACACAGGTATCGCCCATCGGTATCGGTTTGCTACGCTAGCTAAATGTTTCAAGAAATGTTGGATCAGCGATTTATAATTCTCAACCCCATACAGTGAATAATGCAAGATTGCTTTATCTTGTGATCTAATGTTTGTTTTACATGGACTCTGGCCAACCACGACTTATATTGCCCGATACGCGCATGTACGTATCTCGCATATATAGACATCCGTGCAAGTATGCATATCTAATTATATATGACATCATATCGAGGAAACAATTTAACAATTTAACATTTAATGAGTCATGGTATACAATCGAGAAAGCAATCATGATCTAGTTAAACATTTAATGTCGGTCTATTCAAATTACGATGCAGTCGATTTATGAAATTGCACGTACAAGGTTATTAAATAGTTTTACTCGACTGATTAGGCTGTGCCTGTCGCCGAGCAATAAGTACATGCTTTCATATCGGGAGTCTAAGAAATCTTATACTTTGTTTAAGCGTCATGCTTTCATTATCATTTCTGAGGTCACGGCTCAAATGTGTTTTTGCATGTTTAATTTTGAACAATGGCATACATGTATATATCCATACCTATACTAGAGGGCATGGAACACGCACGCCTATGATTACAGTATACACATTATTATTATTACATGAAAACGAAATACGAATGATTCCATAAAAAAAATATCGCATCTTTATTACCAAACACAAACTGAACTAAGAAAATGCATATTATGTATTTTTATAGTTCGTTTTTCATGTAAAAACACGCGTATCCGAAGTGTGCGTTTTCTATGCCCTCTAGTATACGTTATGGATTGTTGAATATTGTTTTATTGCGCTAGTTACCGGTGTCTTTGTTATCCACTTTTGTTCATCGTATATTTCCATTATTTATAATAGTATAGCCACCGTTCATATTTTAAACGGTCGGTATATCTGATTCTAAGGTTTCTCGCCTTTCCATCAAACCCGACACTAAATACTGGATCCATCAAACCCGACACTAAATACTGGATCCATCAAACCCGACACTAAATACTGGATCCATCAAACCCGACACTAAATACTGGATCCATCAAACCCGACACTAACTACTGGATCCATCAAACCCGACACTAAATACTGGATCCATCAAACCCGACACTAAATACTGGATCCATCAAACCCGACACTAAATACTGGATCCATCAAACCCGACACTAAATACTGGATCCATCAAACCCGACACTAAATACTGGATCCATCAAACCCGACACTAAATACTGGATCCATCAAACCCCGACACTAAATACTGGATCCATCAAACCCGACACTAAATACTGGATCCATCACACCCCGACACTAAATGCTGGATCCATCAAAACCCGACGCTAATGCTGGATCCATCAAAACCCGACACTAAATGCTGGATCCATCAAAGCCCGACACTAAATGCTGGATCCAATCAAAGCCCGACACTAAATGCTGGATCCAATCAAAGCCCGACACTAAATGCTGGATCCAATCAAAGCCCGACACTAAATGCTGGATCCAATCAAAGCCCGACACTAAATGCTGGATCCAATCAAAGCCCGACACTAAATGCTGGATCCAATCAAAGCCCGACACTAAATGCTGGATCCAATCAAAGCCCGACACTAAATGCTGGACCCATCAAGCCAGACACTAAATGCGGGATATCACAATAATTGAACATGGCTTATTTCGTAGAACCCTCGCGTCATTGTTTTCCCCGAGAGCATACATTATTTGTCGTACCCATTTGAATTATTGGGGATTGGGGCTGGCCCACTCAATCCTATCTGGGATATTGCCCAGGCTCTCTCCCCGCAGTCTAATTAGTTTTTATATGACCCAGTACAATAGCAATCACTATAGTTGTTGTATACCAAAGTAGTCTGGTTTCATTGCTATATATATATAATATTGAACAATGGCATACATACATAAATGCATACAATATATATATATATATATACGCGACCAGATCCACTTCGGCTGCGCACTATATGTGATAAATAATATGGAAATCTACCCCAGATGTTACCTAGAGTTCACTAGCGTGTTCAGATAATCTATTAATTACGTACCCATGATAGTTTTGCGAAAGCAGACTAACACAATTCTCACATGGCAATGCCAGTTAAAACAGTATCGCTGTTCATGTAATGTTTCTGCGGTGTAGTTAATACGTCATTGTTATGAATTGGAAATGAACAATATTTTAAGCTCTAGATTGTGTAGCTTTTCCAATAGCAGCTGTCCTTCGGCGCCTTTACTGTAATCGATGCCCACGGTATGTGTCAAAATAACAATAGCCCGTGTTCAATGAAATAGTTTCCAGCTTTATAGATAGTATATTCTTTTTGTTATAATCTGTAATCACTGCACTATATTCTTTGTTTTAATCTGTAGTCACTGGCACAACTATGCCACGACTACACGACATATTTTGTAATGTTAAATTGATATTGGAAGATTGGCACACGCGTTTAATAGAATCGTTATGAAGGAAGTGGCTCTCTAGAGAATGTTCATAAATAATATAATGCTTAGATGAACCAGCACGCATACAATCATTACAACACGTGATGTCTAGCCGCGCTATAAAACACCTTTCATATTATGAGAGGATAAATATGAATAAAACTATGAATAAAACTGTAGCAACAGCTTGAAACCCGTTACATATACATAAGTTCAAATCTAGTTGACAATATTATTTTATTGATTGCCGCGGATTATCGCGGATTAATCGTATTTGACAAAACGCAGATTATCGCGGATTAATCGTATTTGACAAATTATGTAAATAGTTTGCTAAACATAGCGTCAATATGGTTTGAATTAATTAATGCACACGATAGCTGGGCCGTCCGATGTAAATATAGCACACAAACGGTGGTACATGTACATAGTGCTTGGCTCTACAGCAAGTGTCTTAATTCTGCGGCACAGAAACCCTAGCACGCTATACATGGGCGTAATCTGGCGATATGTACATGCTTGTAAAATGCAAGGCCATTATTGGATATTTTCACTAGGAAATAATGTACGTGACGTCAATAAAGACGTCATCGCTCTACAATTCAACATTGGCTTCTGGGAGCACGCGCTAGATAACTTGGTGTCCATTATCTATATAAATATGACTCAATAAATCATTTGGAGCTCAGCACCCAAGGCAAGGTATACTCTCTATTGTAGAAATTGATGTTTCTGCGGTATGCTAGCTGGGAGATTTTAACAGAAAACCCCAGATATATTTGTAGGATCGTAGCATCAGATCACTCGAAAGAATGGAAAGTAGTGATTGAGCGATTTAATGAAACTCGTTAGTACTGTTAACTGTATACCGTCATTCTAACAGTTGTTCCGTCATTATAACAGTTGTTCCGTCATTATAACAGTTGTTCCGTCATTCTAACAGTTGTTCCGTCATTCTAACAGTTGTTCAATTTCGGAGGTCATAGCATCGATTTGATGTGTTGGCACTCCGACCCAATTAATGTTATAATTATGTATTCCATGGTGTTAAAGGCTGGCGATACAGCGGACTGAGAGTTGACGTTAACATTGTTTAGTGGCACCTTGAGGCCTTGCATTGTCATGTTGGGGTTAACACTGTTTAGTGGCACCTTGTGAGGCCTTGCATGGTCATGTTGGGAAGTACAAGCTCAGTTATTCATCATGATTGGTGTTTATATATATGTATAGGTTATTACATGGGGCAAGTGTGCCTTAAGGCGATATTGGCACACTAGGTGAGTTATTTAGCCAGAGGGCAAATTCGAACCTAGTGTGCCAATATCGCCTTAAGGCACACTTGCCCCATGTAATTATCTATTTATTGCATATGTTGAGCCGCGGTGTGTGTAAGCAAACGGTCAGATAATGATCTTAGCGTACTATCGCCAGCCGCCATGATGTTTCCGTTACCGTTGTCAATTACGTTAACGTCGACGCGTGCGGACAATCTGCTGTACGGCAGGTGCGAGTTGACCGGAAGTAGCCTCAATATCGATTTTTGGCACACTTGCACTGTGCCAATATCGGATATTGGCACACTTGGTCGATTTCAAGAATATCACAACCGATATTGCCGCAACTTGCATGTAAATGTGTTACTATATATAGTAACATATGCAATATATATATATATGCATACGTACGTACTTTTTTTGTTGTTTTGTGTGTGTGTGTGTTGTTTGTGTTGTGTGTGTTGTTTGTGTGTGTGTGTGTTGTTTGTGTTGTGTGTGTTGTTTGTGTTGTGTGTGTTGTTTGTGTTGTGTGTGTTGTTTGTGTTGTGTGTGTTGTTTGTGTTGTGTGTGTTGTTGTTGTTTGTGTTGTGTGTGTTGTTTGTTGTGTGTGTTGTTATGTACGTATGTGTGTGTATGTATATGTACGTGTGTATGTATATGTACGTATGTGTGTGTATGTATATGTACGTATGTGTGTGTATGTATATGTACGTATGTGTGTGTATGTATATGTACGTATGTGTGTGTATATATTTAAATCATTATAAATGGCCAAAGGCAATATAGTTGCTGATTATGCCAATAAATTTGAAACTTGGCATCATTGCTTTTAAAAATATTGATATATACTTGTATTGAGATTTCCTGGGCTGATGGCCAGATCAGTTAAAAAGAGTATATATTATCCAAACCTAGACCGATATACTGCAACTCAAATCTGCTGTCCTCAATTCAGTAATCTATAAATCTTAAATGTCTGCTATGCGGCTGCCGTTGTCTAGACGTTATCTGCATGGCTGCCGTTGAACAGCGACTCGTTATTAAAATGCGATTGACACTAGTTGTGCGTGAAAGGAAAGTGAACGCGTGCGTATTGGTTGTTCTATGACGAGCAAGAGTATAATACGGTTCTATGATCGTCATTGCGTGAACTACATAACGCCAAATAGTAAATCTGACGTAGGCGATCAACGTGATAACTCGATTAATAGTACGTAACGTCGTCACACGTACATGTTGTGGCTATTTGGAATACGCATGGACATGATTCTGGAAATATTGCATAATCGTTATCGCATGGACATTATGACAAACGTGTGTACTTTACGTGTATGCTTACAAACACGTATTAAAGCAAATAACGTGCAATGTCATAATTGTAATAAGATGTAGAACTGTATATGGTGAACATGCATGTGAAATGTCAAGACATGGCACACTGTAATTGCAATGAAATTAATGTTGGATTGAACGTTCCAATGTACTAGTAAGACTTGTTTTGCAGGTTCTCTTCATGAAGGGAGCAAGGTGGGTATTTATGCCTGCGACCCGGAAGTTTACACGGACAAGCATTTCGCCGAACTCTTCAGGTGTGTTATACAGGACTACCACACCGGTGATGCTAACGGAAACGTTAAACATCCAGAACCAAGCTTCGGTACTGATGAACAAATCGAGAGTCTTGGAGACCTTGACCCCTCCGGGTACTTCGTTAAGTCTACTCGTGTCCGTCTGGCCAGAAGTCACAAAAGTATGCCGTTTCCACCAGCTGCCAAGAAAGATGTATGTTACTAGTAAAAAACTACCATTTCTTGTAACCAGACAGATTCCAGCCCTAAAATAATAAATACTTAATTGAAGAAATTTGAACAATTTAAATCTCTAGTCAAACTATACCATGAGGCCCTCAACACATGTCCGTCGTTAATATCGCATTCAATAGTCGTGTAATCCAACACATGTCCGTCGTTAATATCGCATTCAATAGTCGTGTAATCCAACACATGTCCGTCGTTAATATCGCATTCAATAGTCGTGTAATCCAACACATGTCCGTCGTTAATATCGCATTCAATAGTCGTGTAATCCAACACATGTCCGTCGTTAATATCGCATTCAATAGTCGTGTAATCCAACACATGTCCGTCGTTAATATCGCATTCAATAGTCGTGTAATCCAACACATGTCCGTCGTTAATATCGCATTCAATAGTCGTGTAATCCAACACATGTCCGTCGTTAATATCGCATTCAATAGTCGTGTAATCCAACACATGTCCGTCGTTAATATCGCATTCAATAGTCGTGTAATCCAACACATGTCCGTCGTTAATATCGCATTCAATAGTCGTGTAATCCAACACATGTCCGTCGTTAATATCGCATTCAATAGTCGTGTAATCCAACACATGTCCGTCGTTAATATCGCATTCAATAGTCGTGTAATCCAACACATGTCCGTCGTTAATATCGCATTCAATAGTCGTGTAATCCAACACATGTCCGTCGTTAATATCGCATTCAATAGTCGTGTAATCCAACACATGTCCGTCGTTAATATCGCATTCAATAGTCGTGTAATCCAACACATGTCCGTCGTTAATATCGCATTCAATAGTCGTGTAATCCAACACATGTCCGTCGTTAATATCGCATTCAATAGTCGTGTAATCCACACATGTCCGTCGTTAATATCGCATTCAAGTCGTGTAATCCAACACATGTCCGTCGTTAATATCGCATTCAATAGTCGTGTAATCCAACACATGTCCGTCGTTAATATCGCATTCAATAGTCGTGTAATCCAACACATGTCCGTCGTTAATATCGCATTCAATAGTCGTGTAATCCAACACATGTCCGTCGTTAATATCGCATTCAATAGTCGTGTAATCCAACACATGTCCGTCGTTAATATCGCATTCAATAGTCGTGTAATCCAACACATGTCCGTCGTTAATATCGCATTCAATAGTCGTGTAATCCAACACATGTCCGTCGTTAATATCGCATTCAATAGTCGTGTAATCCAACACATGTCCGTCGTTAATATCGCATTCAATAGTCGTGTAATCCAACACATGTCCGTCGTTAATATCGCATTCAATAGTCGTGTAATCCAACACATGTCCGTCGTTAATATCGCATTCAATAGTCGTGTAATCCAACACATGTCCGTCGTTAATATCGCATTCAATAGTCGTGTAATCCAACACATGTCCGTCGTTAATATCGCATTCAATAGTCGTGTAATCCAACACATGTCCGTCGTTAATATCGCATTCAATAGTCGTGTAATCATATTTGTACAACCAACAATGTTTACGTACGGTAGTTGGATGTGTTCCGCAATGATATTAATGCCACTCGTGGAAATACAAATTTAGATGCCACAAGGATGAAATAAAATATCATCTTACACTAATAAGCACAAATCATTTTCTTTACGATTTCCAATCATTTTGGCTGATAAATTTGTTTATATTTTCTTCATTTTAACAGCGCTGTCGGGAGCGCCATTACACTACAATACTACACAATTGCACAACACACTTTTGTTAGTATGAACGTCTGTAATAAAAACTAGACCGTTTCAAGTTGGTTTCTGTTTGGTGCCAAAATTAAAAACTAGACCACACAAATTCATTTGAATATATTTATGATTAACTGTTCACGATTGTCAGAAAATAGCTAAAATACAAAAGTACACATAATTGCAAAGAAATATGAAACTCCAAGCAGTGACAGAAAATGCCACCCACCTTTCACCGTTTGAAAATATTGGAAGATAGTTTTTTCACTAAGAAACTCGTATCATTCATTTGGAAAGCATAGATAGATAGTATTTTAATAATAAAAAATAGTTTTAATAATGAAATGCATAACAAATCGATATAAAATATAACAAATTATCACATGTGATACGGTTTTCAGGACTTCACGAAAATGGAGAAGTTGGCATGCGAACGTTTGTCCACTCTGACGGGCGAGTTGGCTGGAACCTATTACCCCCTCCGAGGAATGGACAAAGCCACACAGAAAAAGATGATCGATGACCACTTCCTCTTCAGACCAGACGATAAGTAAGTACCAACTGTCTTAAAAATCGGTATTACAAATCCAACCAATGCTAATGCACAGATGATGGTTTCGATTGCAGTTGATAATGTTGATAACTAATTTTCTAAAATATTCCTTTTGGAAGATACTGAGAACGCGTAATAATAAACACTGGTCATGAACAACTATGCAACACGTTTCAAAATATACGGTCGACGACACACTTAACATTTCAGTTTAATATTACCTGTTGAGAAAGTTGCGACTTGCTTAGTGGCACACATTCGTTTGGTGTAGTCCTATTGTTCCCACTTATATAAAATTAGGTAATAACGGGTGTGGGAATAAGAGGATTTGTGTTGCAGTGTGTTTAAGAGTGTTTAAGATCAAATACAACCAAACGGACGGACAGATGTGCAGACAAGACAGCAACTATATATACATACATACCATGAACCTGTAACCACCAACAACAAGACTTTGTCCACCACGTTTGTTGCGGACAAACTCAATTTGAACTTGTGCATTCGCCAACAATTTGGAATGGTCATTTACCTATGAAGTGGGAATAAGAGTACTACTGGACAACAGCAAGTGGGAATAAAAGGATTAAACCATTCGTTTTATTCATAATTTAAAAACGTTTTTCTAGTCATAATTTAAAAACGTTTTTGATAGTCGGTGAGCATTCACGCATGGCGCCGGACATATTATATAGGTCCAATGTATCGTGTTTAACATCGGGGGTGTAAAATAGCTCTGGTTACTTCTGGAATTTGATATTCTGTGTCTTGCACTAATCAACTTATAAAATGACTATTCTATAGGTGTAGATAATTAAACCAATTTAAAGGACCACCTAACACAACCAAACCAATTTAAAGGACCACCTAACACAACCAAACCAATTTAAAGGACCACCTAACACAACCATACTTGTTGCAGTGTACTGGGTGATGCTGGTGGCTATTGTTGCTGGGACGAAGGGCGAGGTATCTTCCACAACAAGGAAAAAACCTTCCTCACATGGCTCAACGAAGAAGATCACTTCCGTTTCATCTCTATGCAGCAAGGTGGCAACCTCGGACAGGTCTATAAACGTCTAGCAACGGTAGGTATCTAGAGTTTTATGGTTGAAGTGTATGGTTTATGAATATAGCTACATATAAATATGGTTTATGAATATAGCTACATATAAATACATCTGGTAGACATTTGTTTGTTCCAATGATACTCCCAATTGTACCAATGCGGAATTCCAATTTTTATTGACTCTGGAGACTGCTCAATAATAATTTGGTACAACTTGTTTCACTTACAATGAATAGGCCAAAGTAGTAGTTTTATTTTATGTGCAGTAGTGTACCTCCTAATCGGTCGATCCTCTTAGTTTGGTATTGCATAGTACTGTAGTTTAACCCTTTCAACACCACATACCTCTAAATTGGCTTACCAAAAAGTGTAGATCCAGATGAGCCGGCTGGTGACGAGCCGTCTCATCAGGATCTGCACTTTTTTCAAGTAATATAACTATTTTTAGAAAAAAAATTACCCATTTTGATAAATGAACTGATCCAAATGTAATTTTCTGATTAATTTATTGGTCTAAATATCATGGACTAGTCCATGTGAGTTACTTGGTGTTGAATGGGTTAAACGGCCGTATTCACCAAATGCAGCAAACTGTTGGAAGTCCAGCAACAAAGCCTTCCCAGAATACAACATTCTGAATATTATTAGTACATGTACAATGTTATCAAGACTTTTATTATTATTATTATAGGCTATTAAGCACGTAGAGGAAAAGATGAGCTTCGCCAAAGCAGATGGTCTTGGTTATCTCACCTTCTGTCCAACCAATCTTGGAACCACCATGAGAGCCAGTGTCCACGTTAGAGTCCCCCTACTCAGCAAGGACCCACAAGTCCTCAAAGACATTTGTGCTAAATACAACCTGCAGCCAAGAGGTATGGCATATTGCTTAGTATTGTACAATGTTCGTACATTCTCGGGTCTTTTTGTAATTTATTTGTTCTATCTATAGGTTTCGTAATGTCTTAAGTACCGGTAATTAAAATGCCAACTTGCATGCAAATAATATCCCATACCATTGTATAATGTAGCACGACTTTAATTTCAGATTAACATTGATAAGAATTTGTTTGCAATTGTGATTTTTTACTTTGTCTTTCCACTTGTGCATTAATGTCATTACTTTTCGTTTAAGGTGTTGACGGTGAGCACTCAGACAGCAAGGGAGGCGTATACGACATCTCCAATAAACGTCGCCTGGGTCTCACTGAATGGGAAGCTGTATCAGAAATGAAGAGTGGCGTGCTGGAAATTATCAAAGGTAGGAGTCATAAAATTGAAAAGCGGTCTATTTGAAATGCATGACTTATACTCGCAACTCAATTGTTTCATACACACACACTGCATTTCTGTACACATTCAGGATTGGTTGATAAATCAGTTTTTCTGGCAATGGTAAAAGCATAAATTACACAAGTCTGTAACTTCTTGATGTTCATTGCAGAGGAAGCAAAGTTGACATGGTCGCCACAACCTATTGATGAACTATGGAACAAGGTCAGCAAGAGTGACTCCCAGTCTCTCATGAAGAAACATTTGACACAAGCAGTATACGACGATCTAAAGAATAAGAAAACATCACTTCGTGGTACACTGGCTCATTGTATCAACTCCGGTAAGTAAACATAAATTGTTGATTCTACCGGACCCGGATCGTGCAACTAATGTCCAGCTCAAATATTACCCACCTAAACGTTGACCTCATATTAGATGTCCGTAGACATGTAAACTTGGTTACAAATAAATTAATTACATGTAAGGAAGTCCAACATTTGTTGTGTATTGAGGACACTGCGTGAATATAGAGGGTTGATCACGACACGTTCTGACCGCCCAGACCACATACGTTAACAAATTTCTACCAAAATCGAATCCTTTTTCCTTGACCAAATCTCTTACCTTTCACACAAGCAATGCCACGCGACCTGGAAGTCGACTTTTCAAAAGTGAAATCAAGGTCATAAGCAATCGAGCATTTAGTTTAGTGTCAAAATACTAGCGCGTGGTTTTGCATCTACTCTGGCTGCTCTCCTGTATGCTGGCAACGAGGTTAAATCTCGCAAAGCTATCTTAACAGCGCGAGGGTCCCAGTGTTTTTAAATAATTTACTCTTATGAAAAGTCCAAGCATGTGGCCCATAGGACAGGCGGAACAGAAAATATTACTACGTAATGCAGACAGGACAGTTGATACATTGGTCAAGACTGCGAATCAATTGGTGGTTGTTTGATCCCACGTCTAACCCTAATGAACCGTCTTTAAGATTGGATTATAAACTAAGATGTCGTGTATCGGTGCTATTCACTGAACATGTAGAACAATATCTGATGCTTACGAGTTGGAGCGAGAATAGATACTTACATAGTATTGACTAAGGAAATACAGGAGATTGAAGGAAATACATGCGATTGTGTTCGATTAGCTCTGATAGAGGCTAGTAGAATATCACCAATGGCGGTCGGTTTATTTTAATGTTTCATCCCGACATTTTCTTTGCAGGCTGTATCCATCTCGGTAGTAAAGTGGGAATCTATGCTTGCGATCCTGAAGCATACACGGTGTTCGAAAATGTATTCAACAATGTAATCAAAGAGTATCACAAAGTAGACAGTATAAATCACCCAGAACCAACGTTTGGTACACCCGAACAAATAAAGGCGTTGGAAAACATCGATCCAGAAGGTAACATGGTGAAATCTACACGTATCAGAGTAGCTCGCACCCTCGTCGGCTTTCCGTTCGCTCCTGCCTGCACATCGGAGGTATGTTCAGTTTATTTGGCATAATTCGATATGCTTACGTCTTCCAAGATCATAAATGGCGTCTTAAAATGTACTGATGAATATTAAGTCTAATAAAATGAATCTGAAATATTACACTAAAGGATAGTGGCAGTGAAGGGAGTGAGAAGGTAATGAAAAGATAAGGGAGAGAATGTGCGTCTCGTATAAACTGTTTATTCCAATCTCTGCTTGCAGACATGTAACTATAAACGTGCATTAATACGATAAACATGTTCGTCATCCGGTAGTGCAGGATTGCCATAATTGTATTCAATATCAGCTGAAGGTTCCAATCCGATACTTTGCAGGATCTGGAAAGCATGCAATCGAAGTCTGTTGAGGCATTGACTACGTTGACTGGTGAACTTGAAGGTGAATATCTCCCACTGGCAAAGATGGACGAAGCTAAGCAGAAAGAACTTATCAAGGACCACTTCCTTTTCAGACCCGATGACCCGTAAGTAAAACTAACACCGTTACGATGACTCGCAAGTATAACCACTAAATGTACACCGTTGCGATGCTGTACAGTATTGTGCTTTAGTGGATAATACATAACCCGAGCCTTGAAAACAGATACTCGATTGTGGGGATTGCATTTATAGTAATATTAGACTTAACCCTTTCAACACCAAGTAACTCGCATGGACTGGTCCATGATATTTTTAGACCAATAAATTAATAACAAAATTACATTTGGATCAGTTCATTTATCAAAATGGGTATTTTCTCTCTAAAAATAGTTATATTACTTGAAAAAAAGTGCAGATCCTGATTGAAAAAAGTGCAGATCCTGATGAGACGGCTCGTCACGAGCCGGCTCATCTGGATCTACACTTTTTTGTAAGCCAATTTAGAGGTCTGTGATGTTGAAAGGGTTAATAGGAAATAGATTCTAAGATTTTCGCGTGAAAATCATGATTGATCCCTCTACGGTAACGTGCATGAAATACTAAGTCCGTATAGTCTGCATATCAAAGAATAATGACTAGATGGAAATTTTAACATTGTCCATTCCATGATTAACATAAACGAAATTATGAACAATTTTGAAACATAAGCTATGACCGGTTAGTAATTCTGAGCAGTTTTGACATTTAACATATCTCTCATTTTCCCCTACTGAAGAGACCAAACAAGCACCATTGCACTAATAGTGAAAACATACTGGTGTTCAATGATTATGATAGTAAAAGCTCTATGGGGCATACAATACTCCCCCCTCACATCTTACCCCAAATAAATGTGCAGCATAGTGAATATGCGAGAATACACTCGTAAGAGTACATCTAATACATTTGGCTAAAGCATGTTAATATTCTATCCAGAACATGATAATTTACAGCAATTGTAAGGAATTCTCTAAAACATAGTTGGGAGATAAGTACATTTGCTGACAAAGTCAATTTTACCTGTAATATCTAGTTCATGAATGTGACTGAAGCAACACACGCTCATCAGCAAGTAATATAAGTGTAGTGTTTTATTTTTAGCATCTGTACCTGTGGGGTACTTAACTTGTCGTATCTCCCGAGTTTCATATATTGAACAGTTACCTGTCGTGTGTACGTTTTGCGAATGAGTACATACATGTAAATACACCTGGCAGTATGCTTGCGGCATATTTAGCTAAGTTTGTGTCTGTATAATGCGGGACTGATTAGCAGTATAGTTACAAGCATACAACAGTGATTTATATACATGTGTTATTGATGTACCTTCCACATGTTTACCCGTTCAGAAGTGATATACCTTCTACATGTTTAACGGTTAAGTAAACGGTGTTCAGTGGAGTTCTGAAACAATTCACACGTCAACAAGATTGGAATAAAATCCTTTTGTATGTTCACAACAAAGTCCTTTGTCACCAACATAGTTTATATCCTAAGAATCTAACGGTTTGTCCGTATTCCGTTTTCTTGCACTTGTCATCCAGCAAGTGTACATTCCTTTATACTTAATTATCTGTCTACCTACACACGGACGACTATAACTGCCACTTTTTAGATTTGTAAATGTTATATTTCATTGCCTGTTTGTTTTCAGAGTGCTTAGGGACGCCGGTGGTTACAAGTACTGGGACAATGGCCGTGGCATCTTCATCAACAAGACTAAGACGTTCCTTACCTGGGTTAACGAGGAGGATCATCTCCGACTTATCTCTATGCAGCCAGGTGGAGACCTTGGCGAGGTGTACAGGCGTCTGGTCAAGGTAAGCAACGGCGTGTGTGTGTTTTACATTTATTTATCGTCCGGTTGCGCCATATGCGACGCCTCCTGAAGAGATTAGTCATTTCAGATTTTTGGAAGATAGTGCAATGATACAGATGGGAGACACATTTCAGAGTCTCCTCTGGTTCTTTTACGTGCACAGTGTAAAGCAGACACGAGACCTCTGCTTAGGAGGATCGAACCTGCGATCCTGGATTACCAGTCCAGCGTTTTAACCACTGGACTACAGATCAGTCTGTTCATCCATACAGTACATGCAAGACGAGTCATTTTTCCGGCGACGGCGCAGTCAACAATTGCATATAAACTAAACACGTCTAATATAATGGTTTGATAAGTTGCATACTGTTTCTAGTTGTTCCCTACAAAATAACATGTCTCACACTAAGACTAACAACTTGTATTTCGGCAAATTGGTGGTTTTCAGAAAAATATTTATAATCCAAACTGTTAAAAAATTTCAAAACATTATCATTTCTACAAAGCGAATGGTATTGCTTTCAATCTTCGAATACACATCTGCGGACTAATTCTGGACACCAGCAGACCACCCTACCTGTTACCTTAAACTTCAAATTTGGCATTAAAAGATATTTATTATTTCGCTAAACAAGCACAATTGTTTGACTGCAACACCATTGTGCAGTGGCATTTATTTAATATACCGGTATCAGCTTATTCAAAACAGTCTGTCTAAAACACTTGATGGCCTAGCACCTGTCTATCTGCAAGAGTAGTTCAGATTTACTTCCGAGAGTAGTTCAGATTTACTTCCGATGTTCGAACTCGAAACTTGCGATCATCCGCCAAACTCCAACTTTACCCTCCTAAGCCAACTATTAAGTTTTTAGGAAATCTTTCTTATATTCAAGGTCACACTTGTGGAATTCCCTCCCTTATTACATCAAAACAGAATATTCTGTTCCACACTTCAAAAGCATATATATATTTATATTTATATATATATATTATATATAATATATATATATTTATATATTTATATATATATATATATATAATATATTTATATATATATTTAATATATATATATTATATATATATATATATATGTGGTGCAAAGAACAGACTAATAAACTGATAATATACAATTATACATGAATATAAGTATTAGTTCTTGCAGCTTATATCTTATTTCCTATGAAAGTTTTATTGGTTACTGTTTACATGTTTCATTATGCTATTTTATGTTTTAATTTGTTGATGGCCTCATTGTAGATTGACGTAATTGTTCAAATTAGTTCTCTCGTTAATAAATCTTAACCGTATCAATGAACGGACTCGTGAAAGCGCGTTCGCTTCAGGTGCGAAGTTCGAGCGCCACTGGAGTCGTTACAATTGTGCCCTTAGGCAAGGCATTTAAATTCCACGTTGCCTCTTCTCTTTCCCTCGTGGTGATGGATTCCATCAGGAATGAGGTCTCTAGAGTGATTAAGTTGAAAGAACTTGTTTCGCAATCGAGCTAAAATAAATGTGTATAAACTAATAAACGGACTAGACGTTTGCTTTCCTTGCAATTATGCTCTACACAGGAGTACATGTAATTGTCTGCCTTTGAAGATTTGCTTTGGGGAGGGCTGTACATAATGTTGTTATAACTTGTAGCCCATTATAAACGTGTATTGCCATTGCTATATTTATTAGAATCAGAAAATTGCTATCCTTAAGTTGATTTCATACATATTTTGAAGATACCACTAGTCAAATCTGCACATTGTTAGATAGATCTAGTATCATTAATTGTCTCATTCCCATTTTCTACTCTGCTAGCCAATTCCATATATCATCATATTCCATTACATATTAAATATAGTTTTCTCTATTTTTCAGCTTTTACATTACTATAGTATTCCAATGTGCAGTTCTCACTTATAGTGCTATCTTTTGATTGCATTTGATTGTATATATGTTGAGGGCCTCATGATAGATTAACTTTTGTTAAATGAGTACTCTCGTTAAATAGTCTTCATTATTAACCCATTTGCTTTTTTTCCCTCGACAAAACAAATGTATCGTATACTGCAATCATATAATTACATATTAATCTCTGATTTTTTCTTAGTATTGCATGTAATATGTAATGTATTGTATGAAAATATGCAATAAAATATTATTTAAAATGCAATAAAATATTATTTAAAAATATGATACATGTGTATATGACGGCACCTGAAGCTACTCGTGGGGAGACCCGAGCCTGCACACGCAATGCATACGTCTGAAAATACAATGCCCGAGCCGATAAAATTGTAAAGTACGGCAGTGTGGACAAAGGTTCATACCCATCTAATATATGCGGAAATGTGATAGTGGGGCTATGGTTAATTTAAGCTGAAATGTGATATTGGGGCTATGGTTAATTTAAGCAAGTATCAACAGGACCATGGATGGATCAATCAAACTGATCGAAACAATCCCGAGTTAACGCGGACTAAATTATAAGCCATAGACAAAAGAGGTAGTTAATGGCGAATTGACGAATAGGTTTAATATCGGTCCATCAGTAATAGTCTTAAATCGATATACTATTGACTGATTAGCTAGTAAGTTGGTGTGCAATATCAAACCAAAGTAAACTCGTATATATGCACACACACATTTATATTAAGCTCACAACTAAGTGCAATGATTGTCGCTATAAATCACCAGTATATTGCTAACATGAAAACGGATCAAATGTCTCCATACAGCGCTCGATAACTTGTAGATGAAATGTATCGAGTTATATTCATGGTTTTAGTCTCGTTTGGCTGTTTGAACAGGCGCTACAGAGTGATCAATAATCGTTAGGCACTCTGTTCCAAGGAGTGTCGTTGAACAGACAAAAGGCAATACACTAATTACATCCAAGGAAACTAGCGATTGATACCTCTCGGAAGAACGTTTTTGCCAATTTACTCTGGAATTTTGCATAAATACCAGATGTTTACAATTCCGGTTTTTCCCTGCAGAGAAGTGAGATATATACCTGGTAACATTGGCAGTGTGTTCTGTGACGTGATTGTACAAGACAATGAAACCTTGGCAAACACTTGGCATCATAGATGATAGACTTATAAATCGCACGAAGACTGATATAAATCGCATGAACGACAAAACCTATCAAAACTGTTTATAATATAATAATCGGATAGTATTTTACCGAAACGCGTTTAAAAATAGCCTGGCAATAACTGCTAATACATTGGAACAAATAGTGTTCAACTGTTTAGTAAGCAGTCGCGGACTGATTTAAATCCATTGTAATTATTAATGAGCCGGTGACTCGCAAATGCAAATTGCATATCTTGGCAGTGACCATCCTTTGATTTATAAAATCGGAAGATTTACAAATTATGATATTGATTTGTCCAATATTGGTGGGACAAAAATAAATGCCTGTAGAAATCGATAAATGTGGTAAACTTTCTAACAATAAACGTCTTATTAAGTTGGCAGGCCAGTTTCTTTAATATAAGGCAGAATTCCCAAGGTTAAATAAGACCTGTAAGAGTGAAATCTTAAATCCCGAAAAGTTGCTAGATGTCATTGCACGTGAATGGTCGGCAGGCGGGCGTGGTCCGTGGGCGCTGCGCGGGCGTTATCTGTAGGCACTGTGCGGGCGTTGTCGGTAGATTGCGTATACAGTTTGCTTGCACTACCGTGTGGTTTCGAGGTATACGGATTAATGGGACTGGCCTATGCATGATCGTACGGGGCGACATACTGGGTATGGACTGTTGGTGTATTGTTACTCCAAGCTAAACAGCAATTTACATTTCAGGCCATCAATGAGCTGGAGAAGAAGTTGAAGTTCGCCAAGAGAGATGGTTATGGTTACCTGACCTTCTGTCCCACCAATCTTGGTACCACGCTAAGAGCCAGTGTACATATGGCAATTCCCAATGTCTGCAAGGAACCAAAGTTCAAAGAAGTTTGCGAGCAGTATTCTATCCAACCTAGAGGTAAATACGAGTTACTGTATTAGGGGAGATAACCCAATAAAGTTACAAGCTAGGAAATGGGTAACCATATAATCGAGTTGCTCTCTCCTAAATGTATGTACATATTAGGAATCAAATCTGTAACTCATTGCTTTACGGCTTATTTCATGTGAGGACACTTAAATAGCTGGTTGGTGGTTCTACCAGTGTACAAATCTGTGCCTGAAATACGTCTCGTAGAGGCACCCAGAGGCTTCCTCCATCAATAATAGCAGAGCTAGAGTTCCCATATGACCAGAGGCTTCCTCCATCAATAATAGCAGAGCTAGAGTTCCCATATGACTAGAGGCTTCCGCCATCAATAATAGCAGAGCTAGAGTTCCCATATGACTAGAGGCTTCCGCCATCAATAATAGCAGAGCTAGAGTTCCCATATGACCAGAGGCTTCCGCCATCAATAATAGCAGAGCTAGAGTTCCCATATGACCAGAGGCTTCCGCCATCAATAATAGCAGAGCTAGAGTTCCCATATGACCAGAGGCTTCCGCCATCAATAATAGCAGAGCTGGAGTTCCCATATGACCAGAGCTGTTAGTGAGACATTAACCCCTGAACACAAACAAGAACTAACATGACAAGTATTTAATGTGGATTCGTTCCGTATCTGTATTAGATTAATATATATTAAAGCAATTGCACACTAACCTGCAAAATACCATTGATAAATCGGTCGTTAAACTGCACCTGCATAAGCTCTAAAAGTAGATAGGTCATAAGTCGTTAACTGGTTTAATCGTTATTTCATTTGCACAATATGATTTTATCAAGGTTCATCCCCATTCCCATCTTCTAATTGTTCCATTTCTATATCTCTACATATGTCCTACAGTATTTCCATTTCTATATCTCGACATATGTCCTACACTATTTCCATTTCTATATCTCGACATATGTCCTACACTATTTCCATTTCTATATCTCTACATATGTCCTACACTATTTCCATTTCTATATCTCTACATATGTCCTACACTATTTCCATTTCTATATCTCTACATATGTCCTACACTATTTCCATTTCTATAACTCTACATATATCCTACAGTATTTCCATTTCTATATCTCTACATATATCCTACACTATTTCCAATATGTATTTAACTGTACAACTTTGCCTTCAATTAATTAACATAAATGTTGATAACATTACATTTATCTTACCGTATCCTGTTCGGGAACAGCAAAAATAAAGGATTCCATTTAAAAGAACCGATTCATTTCTTGATAAATATTGACTTGCCAAGGAGGTAATAGCGATGCGATTCCTTGTATGCACCAGAGTAAAGTAAGCCGCTAACATTGTCCTACCTATAAACTCTGAACACAATAATAAAAACAATCTGACAAATTAGGCTACATGTACCAACATTTGATTTCTAATTCTTACTTGTATATTAATTGTATAACGAATATGTTGCATTATGAACACTATTTTGAATTACTTCAGGTATCGATGGTGAACACTCGGAGAGCAAAGGGGGAGTTTACGATCTGTCCAATAAGCGCAGACTTGGGTTGACCGAGTTTGCTGCAGTGAGAGAAATGTTGGACGGTGTACTTAAAATCAAGAAATGGGAGGAGGAGTTGGCCGCTGCTAAGAAATGAACACGTTTACTTATCACCTTGACACTTGACGACATGTGTGATCCAACTACCAAATCTTTCAATATATTATTTCCAATTTGTTATACTGTTTCAATGCAAAATGGACTAAACTTCACTCTGGAGCCTAAGTTTGTGACTAGATGTTAAAATGACGTATGCAATTATTATCTATCCGAAGACATATTCACGGAGAATGGTTTGAACATTTATTAATTTATGGTTGAATAGTATCGATTTGTTTAGAATAGACTGCAGTGTTATTTATTACCAATGTGTGACTTTCACCGTATTTGTTGACGACCATTCCTTTTCCAGTATATTTGATTGCTATGTTCCTATGTATTCCCATCTGACCTGGACGCAATGAATAAACGAAACTTTGCATACCGTTTTCTTTCTTGTGTATACTGGAACATTGTGTATTATGTCAGCTAACCATTGCATGTACTTGCTATGACGAAGAAGCGACGTTGGTTATATCTGAACAGACGGGATTGAAATATCATTACTTACGTGTAATCCCTGCTTCTGTGGATTGTTCCGATGCGTGCATTCCTTAAATGTATGCTAGGAATATCGAGAAAGCATATAGTAAATTTATTCTTTATTTCAATCTCATCGTTGTACAATACATAAAATATACACAACAAATTATCGTGGCAAAGTAAAACGCCATTCATTATAAAATAATTATAAGAGACTAATCTAATCACAGATAATCAAACTATCAGTTTACTGACATATTATTATAGTTACATTTTAAAACCGAGGAATAGTCGCTAATTGAAAATTAAATACTGAACTGGGAAAAAAGCACCGATGCGCAATTAAGAAATGTTTTAAAAAATCAGTAACCGATTGATTATACATGTACATGTACTTGCAATTGCTTAGAAGAAATCTAATCATTTAGTGAAATGAAAAATAAATTTATTAATTTCGTTCATGAAAAATTCACAATACTAACTGACCACTGGCTTTCTGCGTTAGTGAATCGAATAAATCGTACACATGTTTTACTGGGAATGCGTTTGGTTTTATTATAACCAATGGTATTGTATAGAACGTTTTAGCTTAGGTCGTTCCGTTTATTTTGCATCTATTAAATGTATACGCCAGGATTCAATGTATACGCCGGGTTTCATTGTATACGCCGGGTTTCATTGTATACGCCGGGTTTCATTGTATACGCCAGGTTTCATTGTATACGCCAGGATTCATTGTATACGCCAGTGTATACGCCAGGTTTCATTGTATACGCCAGGTTTCATTGTATACGCCAGTTTGACTAACATATGGTATACATTCACCTCCCGAGAGGCCGGAATCAACAATGATGTACGCTCACTAACTAGAACGCTCTCCTAAATAGAACGCTCTCCTAACTAGAACATTGTATATCTTCACAAAACGTGCATACAATATGTATTTGCATGATATCTCGACGTCTTTAACCACTCTGCTAAGGGGCCCCCAGAATCACAACATGAAATACATAGCGAATGACTTGAACAAGACTCATTTTTACATGTATAAATTCATGAAAATTGCAAAGATATATTTCGCGAAATTAACATTGTTTACGAATTTATTTGCCATTAGGTTTTCGAATTTGTATATATTTGGCCATCTGCAATATATATGGTTGAATAAAATCTTTACGTAATTGTCTATTTCGGACATACAAGTAACATATCTAAATTTCGCAATCGAGCTAAAATAAATTCGTATAAACATATCTAAATAGATGCGGATACATCTTGGAACGTTTTACGATGCTCCATTTAATGTAGGCGATTCATGATATCTTCGTGTGCAGCTTTCACCAAGTTCATACTAAACATGAACTAAATCAATGACGTATATACTGGCTATCGCATTGGATATATGTCTACTAGACGTGCGGCTGGCATACATCCTAAGGTGGAAGTCGCGATAGCGCAATGTGTTCGCTTCAGGTGCAAAATGCCCGGAGTTCAGAGTCTCGCTCGAGCCGTTGCAATTGTGCCCTTATGCAAGGCATTTTAAATTCCACGTTGCCTCTTCTCTCTCCCTCTTGGTGATTGATTCTATCATGAAGGAGATATCTATATAGTGATTAATATAAGTTGTAAGAATGTTTCGCAATCGAGCTAAAATAAATGTGTTTACTATGAATCCTAACGTTTGCTATGCAAGCACCCCTGTCGTCGCCTTGTTGCTCGAGTGTCTGTTTACCAGCTCGCTTAATAGCAAGTACCGATTTGGACATCTTTACATACAATTTAATGCATGTAATGCATGTAATGCATGTAAGTAGAACGCATTTCGTTAACAATCCGTCCGAACCACACACATTTATGACGATGTAATACGACGGACTGGATATGAGAGTATGTACTTGTAGGGACACGTGTTATAAGTCTATTACCAGATTATGCTAGATGTTGAGGAATGCAGACTGGGAGCACACCGGATGTGCGCCGCTAGATCCACCAGCGCGTTACTAGCATACTTGGTTAGATGAACACTTAGGGGAATGGTGTTGGATCCCCTCGGGATGAGACCATATCAAGAATTATGTAGTTATCGTTTTCCGCTTGGTTCATGATATTGAAACAAGTTTTTAAACATTGACGTATTTATATTTTGAGGAAAATTCATCTAATCGAGAAACAAATTAAATATTTCGGTAGTCTGGGAAAGGGTATTGGTATATTTTGCCTGGTCGGTCAAATACATATTATTGTAAGACCATTAATTAGGCCGTATTGAGTTTATACGTCAAGTTTGCCAAAAATTAAAAACTGAAATCGACAGACTGGAACCGAGGCTAGTCAATCAGCTGATTTTTGTATCACAAAATCCGTATTGGTCAATTTGAAACTAGACGACGCCAATAACTGCGCTCATCTGGAGTGTCTTTGCTTTATATGTACTTAAGGCGTCAATCTAGTATCACATGTCTGGTAATCCAGGGATCGCAGGTTCGATCCCCCGTTTGAACATAATAAAATATAGGTCTTTAAAGATGGGACATTAAACCGAAGTCTCGTGTCTGGTTCTTTTATACGTGCACAGTGCAAAATACAGAGACTCTGGAATGGGTCTCCGTATCATTGCACTATCCTCCAAATATCTAAAATGACTAATCTCTTCAGGAGGCGTCGCTCATATGGGCAACCGGTAGCGACGATAAATATACGCAAAACACACGCTCGTATCACAGGTGTGGACAGCACATGGAAGCTCGCAGCATTAGTGGTAGGATGCAAATTTAATGTAATCAAATGACTTATATTCTCCAGCTACTCGCTACTTTTTGGTGTAGCTAGCGCACCTATATTATCCGGACACTAACTAGATTCTCATTATAAACTTTGGTGTAGTTTGAGCTATTATATTCTCTAGATACGTCCTAACCGTTTGTGTAGCTATGTGTTCTATTCTCCAGATACTTCCTAGCCGTTGGTGTAGCTATGTGTTCTATTATCAAACTACTTCCTAACCGTTTGTGTAGCTATGTGTTCTATTCTCCAGATACTTCCTAACCGTTTGTGTAGCTATGTGTTCTGTTCTTCAGATACGTCCTAACCGTTGGTGTAGCTATGTGTTCTATTCTCCAGATACTTCCTAACCGTTGGTGTAGCTATGTGTTCTATTATCAAACTACTTCCTAACCGTTGGTGTAGCTATGTGTTCTATTATCAAACTACTTCCTAACCGTTGGTGTAGCTATGTGTTCTATTATCAAACTACTTCCTAACCGTTGGTGTAGCTATGTGTTCTATTCTCCAGATACTTCCTAACCGTTTGTGTAGCTATGTGTTCTGTTCTTCAGATACTTACTAACCGTTGGTGTAGCTATGTGTTCTATTCTCCAGATACTTCCTAACCGTTGGTGTAGCTATGTGTTCTATTATCAAACTACTTCCTAACCGTTTGTGTAGCTATGTGTTCTATTCTTCAGATACTTCCTAACCGTTTGTGTAGCTATGTGTTCTATTCTCCAGATACGTCCTAACCGTTGGTGTAGCTATGTGTTCTATTATCAAACTACTTCCTAACCGTTTGTGTAGCTATGTGTTCTATTCTCCAGATACTTCCTAACCGTTTGTGTAGCTATGTGTTCTGTTCTTCAGATACTTCCTAACCGTTGGTGTAGCTATGTGTTCTATTCTCCAGATACTTCCTAACCGTTTGTGTAGCTATGTGTTCTGTTCTCCAGATACTTCCTAACCGTTTGTGTAGCTATGTGTTCTGTTCTTCAGATACTTCCTAACCGTTTGTGTAGCTATGTGTTCTGTTCTTCAGATACTTCCTAACCGTTTGTGTAGCTATGTGTTCTGTTCTTCAGATACTTCCTAACCGTTTGTGTAGCTATGTGTTCTGTTCTTCAGATACTTCCTAACCGTTTGTGTAGCTATGTGTTCTATTCTCCAGATACTTCCTAACCGTTTGTGTAGCTATGTGTTCTATTCTCCAGATACTTCCTAACCGTTGGTGTAGCTATGTGTTCTGTTCTCCAACTACGTCATAACCGTTGGTGTAGCTATGTGTTCTGTTCTCCAACTACGTCATAACCGTTTGTGTAGCTATGTGTTCTATTCTCCAGATACTTCCTAACCGTTTGTGTAGCTATGTGTTCTATTCTCCAGATACTTCCTAACCGTTTGTGTAGCTATGTGTTCTATTCTCAAGCTACTTCCTAACCGTTGGTGTAGCTATGTGTTCTATTCGCCAGTTATTAACTCTCTAACTGTATGTGCAGCTAGTTTTGTTCTAGTCTTCGGATACTCCCTAACCTATGGAGAGGTTATGTTTTATTCTCGGGATAACCCATAACCATTGGCGCAGCTAGCTCGTTCTCTTGTACTATGGAGCGCGCGCGAGAACAGACCGTAATAATAACGGCTAGGGAGTATCGGGAGAAAGAACAGAGCGAGCTACACCAACGGTTATGTAAGCTTCGTATAATAGTAGAGCTAGCTACAACAACGGTTATGGGGTATCGGGAGAAAGAACAGAGCTAGCTACACCAAAGGTTATGTAGTCGTCGTATAATAGTAGAGCTAGCTACAACAACGGTTAGGGGGTATCCGGAGATTAGAACAGAACTAGCTACAACAACGGTTAGGGAGTTTCCGGAGATTAGAACAGAGCTAGCTACACCAACGGTTATGTAGTCGCCGTAGAATAGTAGAGCTAGCTACAACAACGGTTAGGGGATATCCGGAGATTAGAACAGAGATCGAAACGCCAAAGGTTAGGGAGTAGCCAGTGATTAGAAAAAAGCTAGCTACATCAAAGGTTATGGAATATCTGGAGAAAATAGTGGATCTAACTACACCAACTGTTAGGTAGCACGAGAAAAGAACAAAGCTAGCTATACCAGCACGAAAGTAGCCACTTTCGATTAGAGACCGCACCGACCCTAACATTGACGTAGCGTCCTATAGGCCGTGGCCTACACGTTTCCCCGAAAAATCGAAAAAATAAAAATGCCCAATCTGCAACAAAAATCGGGATGCCAGGATTAAATTATATATGCTATAATTAGTTTTCCTGGGGACGATCCCGGACCCCCATCCCGTCTTAAGTTTTAAGTTGGCCTACACATCGATTCCAGCCAAGCTACGTCCCTGTCTAATGATCAATATGTTCATATCTCATGAAGCCAGTATCAATGTATATGCGCCTGCATATAGAGAGAAACTGTCAACAGCGACCACTTCCAGTGAGTGCTATATGTACACATGTGTCAAATAGATACAATAATTAGCATAATAATTAACAATGTCTTAACCGATTTGATTCTGGATACCGTTCAAACAGTATTTGCAAAGAACATAGAGCCAGATCAGCCGCCACGGAACGTGCCGTCTGACCAGGCTCTATGCTGTTTGCTATTCAGATGATCTTGCTAAGACACTTGACTATGCAGCAAACAACATAGATCCTGATCAGCACGCAGCGTCAAGCCTCAATCTGTGAGGGACATGTGGTCGCCCACTTACAGTGGCGTCAGGAGAGCAGACCTTGTATAGACTCTAAGACATTAGTTTCCCATTACAATGTATATGCTACCTTAATTATCTCTACACTTCCAAGAAACAAGCGTGTACCTGTTACGCTGATTGCAATCTATACCAAGTTCAAGGAAAGTATGTCTGATAACTATCTCAGTGTGTGTAGTGTTTACGTTTATTTATCGTCGCTACTGGTTACCCATATGAGCGACGTCTCCTGAATAGATTAATCATTTTAGATTTTGGAGGATCGTGCAATGATACAGATAGAGACCCATTCCAGAATCTCATCTAGTTCATTTACGTACACGGTGTAAAGCACCGACACGCGACCTCGGTTTAAAGTCCCATCAGAAAGACTGTTAATTGTATTAGGGTCAGACGGGGGATCGAACCTGCGATCCCTGGATTACAAGTCCAGCGTGTTACCACTGGACTACAGATCCGTCTGTAAATAAATAATAACAAACACTTTTAACACGTGTACTTTTATATGGAAACTGAACATACTGTAAGATAAAACAAACAAAACAAGTTATGCAAATTGGCATCGCTGGTGTTTGCGATTTGCAATTTCTTGGATATACACTCAACAGCATTCCTAATCGGTCACCTAGAGTGTTACAGTATAAATATCTCACATCATACATATTATATATATATATTGAATTGATCGACTGATATTCTTTCTGTATTCATTACTAGTTGGCGTGTCGTGTTGTGCAGTGTAACGTGTCGACTGATATTCTGTCTCTGTTCATTAATAGCGTGTTGTGCAACTTAGCGAATCGACTTGTAGTCTTTCTCTGTTCATTAATACTTGGCGTGTCGTGTTGTATAACACAACGCCGACATCGGGCCATCAGTGTCAAATAAAACTAGGTATGCTTATGAATAGTCATTTTCCACAAAAATAAGCTGACATAGTACATATTCCTTGGCAATGCTCACTGAATGCTGTACATGTAATGCATGACTTAGTACTAATTACTGGACAATGCTCACTGAATGCTGTACATATAACGCGTGACTTAGTACTGATTCCTGGACAATGCTCACTGAATGCTGTACATGTAATGCATGACTTAGTACTAATTACTGGACAATGCTCACTGAATGCTGTACATATAATGCGTGACTTAGTACTAATTCCTGGACAATGCTCACTGAATACTGTACATATAATGCATGACTTAGTACTAATTACTGGACAATGCTCACTGAATGCTATACATATAATGCATGACTTAGTACTAATTCCTGGACAATGCTCACTGAATGCTGTACATATAATGCATGACTTAGTACTAATTCCTGGACAATGCTCACTGAATGCTGTACATGTAATGCGTGACTTAGTACTGGTTCCTGTACAATGCTCACTGAATACTGTACATACAATGCATGACTTGGTACTGATTCCTGGACAATGCTCACTGAATGCTGTACATGTAATGCATGACTTAGTACTAATTACTGGACAATGCTCACTGAATGCTGTACATATAATGCATGACTTAGTACTAATTCCTGGACAATGCTCACTGAATGCTGTACATATAATGCATGACTTAGTACTAATTCCTGGACAATGCTCACTGAATGCTGTACATATAATGCGTGACTTAGTACTAATTCCTGGACAATGCTCACTGAATGCTGTACATATAATGCGTGACTTAGTACTAATTCCTGGACAATGCTCACTGAATGCTGTACATATAATGCGTGACTTAGTACTAATTCCTGGACAATGCTCACTGAATGCTGTACATATAATGCGTGACTTAGTACTAATTCCTGGACAATGCACTGTCTGTGCATGAAACACAATAACTATATAAATACATAATTTTAGTTGTTCAGTTTGTGTTTTGTAATAAAGATGTGATATATCTTTGATGGAATCCTTCGTATTTCGTTTTCATGTAATACTAATCATATAATGTAGGTGTGCGTTTTCTATGTCCTCTAGTATATAACGTAGGTGTGCGTTTTCTATGTCCTCTAGTATATAATGTAGGTGTGCGTTTTCTATGTCCTCTAGTATATAATGTAGGTGTGCGTTTTCTATGTCCTCTAGTATATAATGTAGGTGTGCGTTTTCTATGTCCTCTAGTATATAATGTAGGTGTGCGTTTTCTATGTCCTCTAGTATATAATGTAGGTGTGCGTTTTCTATGTCTCTTAGTATATAATGTAGGTGTGCGTTTTCTATGTTCTCTAGTATATAATGTAGTGTGTGCTTTTCTATGTCCTCTAGTATATAATGTAGGTGTGCGTTTTCTATGTCCTCTAGTATATAATGTAGGTGTGCGTTTTCTATGTCCTCTAGTATATAATGTAGGTGTGCGTTTTCTATGTCCTCTAGTATATAATGTAGGTGTGCGTTTTCTATGTCCTCTAGTATATAATGTAGGTGTGCGTTTTCTATGTCCTCTAGTATATAATGTAGGTGTGCGTTTTCTATGTCCTCTAGTATATAATGTAGGTGTGCGTTTTCTATGTCCTCTAGTATATAATGTAGGTGTGCGTTTTCTATGTCCTCTAGTATATAATGTAGGTGTGCGTTTTCTATGTCCTCTAGTATATAATGTAGGTGTGCGTTTTCTATGTCCTCTAGTATACAATGTAGGTGTGCGTTTTCTATGTCCTCTAGTATATAATGTATGTGTACGTTTTCTATGTCCTCTAGTATATAATGTAGGTGTACGTTTTCTATGTCCTCTAGTATATAATGTATGTGTACGTTTTCTATGTCCTCTAGTATATAATGTAGGTGTACGTTTTCTATGTCCTCTAGTATATAATGTAGGTGTACGTTTTCTATGTCCTCTAGTATATAATGTAGGTGTGCGTTTTCTATGTCCTCTAGTATATAATGTAGGTGTGCGTTTTCTATGTCCTCTAGTATATATATTGTTGTGATTGGAATTTAGAAGAAATCGGTCAAGACACATGATGTTGGTGGTCCAAGTGTCCACTCCCACGTAAACACGAAAAGGAAGAAATAGATTTCCAATGGTACCAATGAAACATCATATGACCTTTCTTTCTAATAAGCAATGCCTCATGACCTTAGTTTATAGACATTTATTGTAGCTCGATTGCGAAACTAGTTCTTGCATCTGATATTAATCACTCTCGAGGCCTCATTCCTGATGGAATCCATAGCCACGAGGTAGAGAGAAGAGGCAACGTGGAATTTAAATGTCATGATAAAGGGCACAATCGTAACGACTCCAGCGGGACTCGAACTCGAGGCAGTTCACACATGATGCGAATGCGCTACCACTGCGCTATCACGGCTTCCAATCAATGACCTTTCAGGTGGTCAAATTAAGTTGATGTGAAATCAATTCATTTGTTCGTGTGTCAAATATCAGTGCAGTACCGTAGCCAGAGGCAAATTTCAACCGCGGCAACCAAGGGGGATCCGGGGTACCTTGAAATTACCGGGGTATAGAAGCGATTTCCTGCGGTTTCTGATTAAATGAGTGTAGTCATATGAGTATGTGTACTGACCATTCAGCTCTCTAGCAGTCAACATGTTATGCAGCAAAGGGATATTTATTTACATTTTATTAATTTAATTATTTTATATATATATATATATATATTGGCTGCCTCGGTGTGCCTCGGTGTGGCTACGGGCCTACAGTGCGGAGTTTGCATGTGACCGGGTGTTATTCTCTAGTCTTATACACTTTTATTTATTTTTAAAAATGTAGTGACGTATTTGGTTTGTGGGGACGTTTATTATAAGTAACGGTATTTCACAATGTGACTGATATTGTGTACACGTATCAGTTATCCAGTGGTTAACACGATTGCAAATTTTGAACTTGACAACACAAGAATTGTGTGATAAATTGTGCAAGCGAAACTGGAATCGTGATAGCGCAGCAAACATTTTCGTGCGAAAAGCCCGGAGTTCGAACCCCGCTGGAGCCGTTACGATTGTGCCCTTAGGCAAGGCATTTAAATTTCGCATTGCATTTTCTCTCTCCCTCCTGGCGATAGATTCAATCATGAATGAGGTCTCGAGAGTGATTAATATGAGGTGTAAGACTTGTTTCGCAATCGAGCTAAAATAAATGTATGTGTATAAACTAAGCGAAACTGCATATTTCAAACTATTATTTATGCACCTTATCTATACCAATATAATCCGATATATATCAAATTGAAGCGGAGAGTGTCTCCTTCGTGTATCTATGAAATATGTAAGAACACATTGAAAAATTCACACCACATTAATGGTTCCATGAACTCGCGTTTTCCAAACGTAACATTCGTAGACAAATAGGGCCACATATTCTACAATTTATTGTGTACTTTTACAAAAACCCAAACACTATCTGTATATCAAATTAAGGCTGTGATACCCATGCGTTAAAACTGTTTATTATATATTGGTTTCGGTGAAGAAACTTATGTAATGTCCGTGTGTTAGTTCCGGGGAATAAACTCGCCCGCGTTCTAGACGTATACTGTGCCGCATTGTAAACTTTTCAGTGATGCACACACACACAATTTTATTTCGGTGCTAATTTCTTATCACTAAAAATTAGCACACTATATCCAAGCAAGTTAGCCATTGAGATATATCCCACTTGTAATAAAATACAAGTGAACACATCATATAATTGCAAAATAAAACTTATAGATTTGTACATTGCGATTGCGTCTTGTCGGAATACAAAACAAATAAAAGAAAAACTCAAGCCAGCCGCCAACATTTATTTCCAGCAAGCATTAAGAACCGGAAATGTTAGGAAGAGTTATCGCCCGTCTCGTAAAACGGTGTAATTTAACGGTGCGCAAAAGAAACTAGCCGTAAAACTTGAAAATGGATATTTTAGGTCAAACGGTGTCATTGATACAGTGATCTGGGATTGGTTGAAAAAGTGTAGGGAAGCCCTTAAGAGTTATTGATACATGATACTTAGAGAGCAAAGTAGGCGATGTGACCCCATAAGACCGGGTATACGTATGTAGCCTGGTATCATAGCTGCTTTAGAGTGGATTGGCTGAGTAGGTATTGTCAACAATAGTGAAAATGACTTTTAAATATTAAAATACAATATATGAGCTGCATTTTGGAATATTTTAGAATCTTTGCATACTATTTGGTGACAAAATAAACACCATATTATAAATGCAAATGTCAGTGCAACATTCATCACCAAATTACATTCACAGTAGAGGATGGGGCCTGGGTGCTTTTAGTGGGAAATAATAAAAAAACCCGGCACTTAGTCAACTCACGACCACCCCTTCGAAAACCACAGAATTACGGTTCCGGGCCTCTTTGGTACTGAATAGCGAGCAAAGTAGGCGATGTGACCCCCATAAGACCGGGTATACGTATGTAGCCTGGTATCATAGCTGCTTAGAAACACCAAGTATGACTCTCCATCTTGGCCTGGGTGCACCCTACATTTAGTCAACTCACGTCCATCCCTTCGAAAACCACATAATTACGGTTACGGGCCTCTTTGGTACTGAATAGCGAGCAAAGTAGACGATGTGACCCCATAAGACCGGGTATACGTATGTAGCCTGGTATCATAGCTGCTTAGAAACACCAAGTATGACTCTCCATCTTGGTCTGGGTGGACCATACATTTAGCCAACTGACGACCACCCCTTAGAAAACCACAGAATGTAGGATAGTACTTGTGATAGGTAGTGGTCAAGTGTACATATCTTTTTAATTTAAATTTATTTAACATAGCTACCGGTTGCCCATATGAGCGACGGACAGTTTACCTAACAACACCTTTCCTGAGCAAGCTACAACGATTAACCAGTACTTAGCGCACCAACAACCTCCATATGAAACTGCCAACTTTTTCATATAAAGAGACACGGTATACGCGGGGCTTGATCTTTGGCTATCAGTGATGACAAATAAATTATGCCAGATGAGTAACTTGTAGCTACAACTAAGATGGTATAAACTATCGCAGACATCATTGTCTATCAATACGAGATAACACATGTAATAAATCAGGAACAGTTGTTATATTTTCAATCATTTTAATATATTATGCAACAACAATAAATATCACCACAGCCATGCATACACACTGTGTAAATTGGTCAGTTATATCTACAGCTGATACATGTTTCATCGCACATACTATATATTAAACACAAGTAATTATTGTGTTTTATATGGTTTATATTCATAAATGAAGTCAAGACTAATCATTGAGGATATTGAGTACTACCGTAGGGGCTAAACCTGGAAAGGGTTAAGGGGAAAGCGGGACACATACTTTAACAATATATAAGTACATTGGTAAATGTCTAGATTTGACTGGTTTTATGTCTTTAATTTAAAATTAGTATACGTGACAGTGATGAATTAGAAGGAAATAACTTGGAGGAATTTCAGAATAGACAGAACTCAAAGAAGACGGTGATGCAGGAATCAATATACACGTAGATGGTGGTGCTAGTGAAGTTACACGAACAGTGAACAACATGAACCGCCTAACAAGTAATAATATGAAGAGCAGTAGGAATAGAGCTCCATGGATATCCAACCGATTATTTAATTCAGAGGGCTCAAACCCGTTCCATCCAGTGATCATGCTACGCCACTCCGCCACTCATCGATAATGGCTATCCGGGTCCGGAGTGTTAAACACATCATATACAAATGGTAGGGCTATAAAGGAGACACAGAATGTGACAATAGTAAATGTAATGATGTATTAGCTGAAAAAGACGAAATAGAGATTTTGATTCATACTATTTGGTACTTATGTACATGTAGTTGAATGCTTGCACTTGCTTAGTAACATATTAGAATCACAAATGCGTTAGAGTTAGTAAATTGACGGCGATTAAAATTGTTGTGTCAAGTGTTGGAATTACATATAAATGATGCGAACTTTATTGTCACCCACAAAAGAAGGAGAACAGAGATTTAAGGATCATACAACACATATACAAGATCATAGCATAGCAGATTTCATAGCATGCGACAACCTTTGTTTTAGAAGTAATGCTAAGAGACATATGAGTTAATGGAATTAACACTGACACTGGGTGGAGCCGGAGCCGCAGCTGAATTTTAAAAGTGCATTAGAACTATGAAAAACAATTCGATAAAATGATTGGTATTAACTTACGGGCCTTCACATCACGCCAGAGGTTACCAACATGATAATTTATCATTGATTTAATGAATGGTATTAACTTACAGACTTTCACATCACGCCAGAGGTTACCATAAACTAAATGACAATTTATGATGAATTTATGGATTGGTATTATTTTAATAGCACAAAAAAACAGGCTCACGTTATATCACTCCTCCGGCTATAAGGGCTCGGTTCATAGCACTTTCATCCGGCTATACGGACTCAACATCATAGCACACTCATCCGGCTAAACGGACTCAACGTAATAGCACTCTCATCAGGCTATACAGACTCACGTCATAGCACTCTCATCCGGCTATACGGACTCAACATCATATCACTCTCACCCGGCTATACGGACTCAACGTCATAGCACTCTCATCCGGATATACGGACACACGTCATAGCACTCTCATCCGGCTATACGGACTCACGTCATAGCACACTCATCCGGCTATACGGACTCACCTCATATCACTCTCATCCGGCTATACGGACTCAACGTAATAGCACTCTCATTCGGCTATACGGACTCAACGTCATAGCACTCTCACCCGGATATACGGACTCAACGTCATAGCACTCTCATCCGGCTATACGGACTCAACGTCATAGCACTCTGATCTGGCTATACGGACTCAACATAATAGCACTCTCATCCGGCTATACGGACTCAACGTAATAGCACTCTCACACGGCTATACGGACTCAACGTAATAGCACTCTCATCCGGCTATACGGACTCAACGTCATAGCACTCTCATCCGGCTATACGGACTCAACATAATAGCACTCTCATCCGGCTATACGGACTCAACGTAATAGCACTCTCATCGGCTATACGGACTCAACGTCATAGCACTTTCATCAGGCTAGATAATACAGAAGTAATGCTAAGAGACAGATTAGTTAGTGGAATTAACCCTGACATTGGGTGGAGCCGAAGCCGAAGTTGGATTTTAAAAGTGCGTTAGAAATAGGAAAAACAATTCGATAAAATGATTGGTATTAACTTACGGGCCTTCACACCACGCCAGAGGTTACGTATATTACAATTTATCAATGCTTTACTGATTGGTATTAACTTGCGGATTTTCACATCACGACAGAGGTTACCAACATGATAATTTATCATTGATTTAATGAATGGTATTAACTTACGGACTTTCACATCACGCCAGAGGTTACCATAAACTAAATGACAATTTATGATGAATTTATGGATTGGTATTATTTTAATAGCACAAAAAAACAGGCTCACATTATATCACTCCTCCGGCTATAAGGGCTCGGTTCATAGCACTTTCATCCGGCTATACGGACTCAACAACATAGCACACTCATCCGGCTAATCGGACTCAACGTAATAGCACTCTCAACAGGCTATACGGACTCACGTCATAGCACTATCATCCGGCTATACGGACTCACGTCATATCACTCTCATCCGGCTATACGGACTCAACGTAATAGAACTCTCATCCGGCTATATGGACTCAACGTCATAGCACTCTCATCCGGCTATACGGACTCAACGTAATAGCACTCTCATCCGGCTATACGGACTCAACGTAATAGCACTCTCATCCGGCTATACGGACTCAACGTAATAGCACTCTCATCCGGCTGTACGGACTCAACGTCATAGCACTCTCACCCGGCTATACGGACTCAATGTAATAGCACTCTCACCCGGATATACGGACTCAACGTCATAGCACTCTTTTCCGGCTATACGGACTCAACGTAATAGCACTCTCACACGCCTTTACGGACTCAACGTCATAGCACTCTTATCCGGCTATACGGACTCAACGTAATAGCACTCTCACACGCCTATACGGACTCAACGTCATAGCACTCTCATCCGGCTATACGGACTCAACGTCATAGCACTCTCACCCGGATATATGGACTCAACGTAATAGCACTCTCACACGGCTATACGGACTCAACGTAATAGCACTCTCATCCGGCTATACGGACTCAACGTCATAGCACTCTCACCCGGCTATACGGACTCAACGTCATAGCACTCTCACCCGGCTATACGGACTCAACGTCATAGCACTCTCACCCGGCTATACGGACTCAACGTAATAGCACTCTCACCCGGCTATACGGACTCAACGTAATAGCACTCTCATCCGGCTATACGGACTCAACGTCATAGCACTCTCACGCGGCTATGCGGACTCAACGTAATAGCACTCTCATCCGGCTATACGGACTCACGTCATAGCACACTCATCCGGCTATACGGACTCAACGTAAGAGTACTCTCATCCGGCTATACGGACTCAACGTAATAGCACTCTCATCGGCTATACGGACTCAACGTCATAGCACTATCACGCGGCTATGCGGACTCACGTCATAGCACTCTCATCCAGCTATGCGGACTCAACGCCATATCACTCTCATCCGGCTATACGGACTCAACGTCATAGCACTCTCAACCGGCTATGCGGATTCAACGTAATAGCACTCTCATCCGGCTATACGGACTCAACGTAATAGCACTCTCATCCGGCTATACGGACTCAACGTCATAGCACTCTCATCCGGCTATACGGACTCAACGTCATAGCACTCTCATCCGGCTATACGGACTCAACGTCATAGCACTCTCATCCGGCTATACGGACTCAACGTCATAGCACTCTCACCCGGCTATACGGACTCAACGTCATAGCACTCTCATCCGGCTATACGGACTCAACGTCATAGCACTCTCACCCGGCTATACGGACTCAACGTCATAGCACTCTCATCCGGCTATACGGACTCAACGTAATAGCACTCTCATCCGGCTATACGGACTCAACGTATAGCACTTCATCCGGTATACGGACTCAACGTATAGCCTCTATCCGGCTATACGGACTCAACGTAATAGCACTCTCATCCGGCTATGCGGACTCAACGTCATAGCACTCTCATCCGGCTATACGGACTCAACGTCATAGCACTCTCATCCGGCTATACGGACTCAACGTAATAGCACTCTCATCCGGCTATACGGACTCAACGTCATAGCACTCTCATCCGGCTATACGGACTCAACGTAATAGCACTCTCATCCGGCTATACGGACTCAACGTATAGCACTTCATCCGGCTATACGGACTCACGTAATAGCACTCTCATCCGGCTATACGGACTCAACGTCATAGCACTCTCATCCGGCTATACGGACTCAACGTCATAGCACTCTCATCCGGCTATACGGACTCAACGTCATAGCACTCTCATCCGGCTATACGGACTCACGTAATAGCACTCTCATCCGGCTATACGGACTCAACGTAATAGCACTCTCATCCGCTATACGGACTCACGTATAGCACTCTCATCGGCTATACGGACTCACGTATAGCACTTCACGGCTATCGGACTCACGTCATAGCACTCTCATCCGCTATCGGACTCAACGCATAGCACTCTCATCCGGCTATACGGACTCAACGTCATAGCACTCTCATCCGGCTATACGGACTCAACGTAATAGCACTCTCATCCGGCTATACGGACTCAACGTCATAGCACTCTCATCGGCTATACGGACTCAACGTAATAGCACTCTCATCGGCTATACGGACTCAACGTAATAGCACTCTCATCAGGCTATACGGACTCACGTCATAGCACTCTCATCCGCTATGCGGACTCAACGCCATATCACTCTCATCAGGCTATACGGACTCAACGTCAAGCACTCTCACCCGGCTATAGGACTCAACATCATAGCACTCTCATCCGGCTATACGGACTCAACGTCATAGCACTCTCACCCGGCTATGCGGACTCAACGTCATAGAACTCTAACCAGCTATGCGGACTCAACGTAATATCACTCTCATCCGGCTATACGGACTCAACGTCATAGCACTCTCACCGGCTATGCGGATTCAACGTAATAGCACTCTCATCCGGCTATACGGACTCAACGAATAGCACTCTCATCGGCTATACGGACTCAACGTAATAGCACTCTCATCCGGCTATACGGACTCAACGTCATAGCACTCTCATCCGGCTATACGGACTCAACGTCATAGCACTCTCACCCGGCTATACGGACTCAACGTCATAGCACTCTCACCCGGCTATACGGACTCAACGTCATAGCACTCTCATCCGGCTATACGGACTCAACGTCATAGCACTCTCATCCGGCTATACGGACTCAACGTCATAGCACTCTCATCCGGCTATACGGACTCAACGTCATAGCACTCTCATCCGGCTATACGGACTCAACGTCATAGCACTCTCATCCGGCTATACGGACTCAACGTCATAGCACTCTCACCCGGCTATACGGACTCAACGTAATAGCACTCTCATCCGGCTATACGGACTCAACGTAATAGCACTCTCATCCGGCTATACGGACTCAACGTCATAGCACTCTCACCCGGCTATACGGACTCAACGTAATAGCACTCTCATCCGGCTATACGGACTCAACGTAATAGCACTCTCACCCGGCTATACGGACTCAACGTCATAGCACTCTCATCCGGCTATACGGACTCAACGTAATAGCACTCTCACCCGGCTATACGGACTCAACGTAATAGCACTCTCATCCGGCTATACGGACTCAACGTAATAGCACTCTCATCCGGCTATACGGACTCAACGTCATAGCACTCTCATCCGGCTATACGGACTCAACGTAATAGCACTCTCATCCGGCTATACGGACTCAACGTCATAGCACTCTCATCCGGCTATACGGACTCAACGTAATAGCACTCTCATCCGGCTATACGGACTCAACGTCATAGCACTCTCACCCGATATATGGACTCAACGTAATAGCACTCTCACACGGCTATACGGACTCAACGTAATAGCACTCTCATCCGGCTATACGGACTCAACGTCATAGCACTCTCACCCGGCTATACGGACTCAACGTCATAGCACTCTCACCCGGCTATACGGACTCAACGTCATAGCACTCTCACCCGGCTATACGGACTCAACGTAATAGCACTCTCACCCGGCTATACGGACTCAACGTAATAGCACTCTCATCCGGCTATACGGACTCAACATCATAGCACTCTCACGCGGCTATGCGGACTCAACGTAATAGCACTCTCATCCGGCTATACGGACTCACGTCATAGCACACTCATCCGGCTATACAGACTCAACGTAAGAGTACTCTCATCCGGCTATACGGACTCGACGTAATAGCACTCTCATCGGCTATACGGACTCAACGTCATAGCACTATCACGCGGCTATGCGGACTCACGTCATAGCACTCTCATCCAGCTATGCGGACTCAACGCCATATCACTCTCATCCGGCTATACGGACTCAACGTCATAGCACTCTCAACCGGCTATGCGGATTCAACGTAATAGCACTCTCATCCGGCTATACGGACTCAACGTAATAGCACTCTCATCGGCTATACGGACTCAACGTAATAGCACTCTCATCGGCTATACGGACTCAACGTAATAGCACTCTCATCAGGCTATACGGACTCACGTCATAGCACTCTCATCCAGCTATGCGGACTCAACGCCATATCACTCTCATCAGGCTATACGGACTCAACGTCACAGCACTCTCACCCGGCTATAGGGACTCAACATCATAGCACTCTCATCCGGCTATACGGACTCAACGTCATAGCACTCTCACCCGGCTATGCGGACTCAACGTCATAGAACTCTAACCACGCTATGCGGACTCAACGTAATATCACTCTCATCCGGCTATACAGACTCAACGTCATAGCACTCTCACCCGGCTATGCGGATTCAACGTAATAGCACTCTCATCCGGCTATACGGACTCAACGTAATAGCACTCTCATCGGCTATACGGACTCAACGTAATAGCACTCTCATCCGGCTATACGGACTCAACGTCATAGCACTCTCATCCGGCTATACGGACTCAACGGCATAGCACTCTCACCCGGCTATACGGACTCAACGTCATAGCACTCTCACCCGGCTTTACGGACTCAACGTCATAGCACTCTCACCCGGCTATGCGGACTCAACGTAATATCACTCTCATCCGGCTATGCGGACTCAACGTCATATCACTCTCACCCGGCTATACGGACTCAACGTAATAGCACTCTCATCCGGCTATGAGGACTCAACGTAATAGCACTCTCACCCTGTTATACGGACTCAACGTCATAGCAATCTCACCCGGCTATAGGGACTCAACGTCATAGCACTCTCATCCGGCTATACGGACTCAACATCATAGCACTCTCACCCGGCTATGCGGACTCAACGTCATAGCACTCTAACCCGGCTATGCGGACTCAACGTAATAGCACTCTCACCCGGCTATACGGACTCAACGTAATAGCACTCTCATCCGGCTATACGGACTCAACGTCATAGCACTCTCACCCGGCTATGCGGACTGAACGTAATAGCACTCTCATACGGCTATACGGACTCAACGTAATAGCACTCTCATCGGCTATACGGACTCAACGTAATAGCACTCTCATCAGGCTATACGGACTCAACGTAATAGCACTCTCATCAGGCTATACGGACTCACGTCATAGCACTCTCATCCGGCTATACGGACTCAACGCCATAGCACTCTCATCAGGCTATACGGACTCAAAGTAATAGCACTCTCTTCTGGCTATACGGACTCAACATAAGAGCTCTCTCATCAGATATACGGACTCAACGTCATAGCACTCTCATCCGGCTATACGGACTCACGTCATAGCACTCTCATCCGGCTATACGGACTCATGTCATAGCACTCTCATCCGGCTATACGGACTCATGTCATAGCACTCTCATCCGGCTATACGGACTCAACGTCATAACACTCTCATCTGGCTATATGGACTCAACGTAATAGCACTATCATCCGGCTATACGGACTCAACGTCATAACACTCTCATCTGGCTATACGGACTCAACGTCATAGCACTCTCTTCTGGCTATACGGACTCAACGTAATAGCACTCTCATCCGGCTATACGGACTCACGTCATAGCACTCTCATTCGGCTAAACGGACTTAACGTCATAGCACTCTCATCCGGCTTTACGGACTCAACGTCATAGCACTCTCACCCGGCTATGCGGACTCAACGTCATAGCACTCTCACCCGGCTATGCGGACTCAAGGTAATAGCACTCTCACCCGGCTATACGGACTCAACGTAATAGCACTCTGATCCGGCTATACGGACTCAACCTCATAGCACTCTCACCCGGCTATACGGACTCAACGTCATAGCACTCTCACCCGGCTATGCGGACTCAACGTCATAGCACTCTAACCCGGCTATGCGGACTCAACGTAATAGCACTCTCATCCGGCTATACGGACTCAAAGTCATAGCACTCTCACCCGGCTATGCGGACTGAACGTAATAGCACTCTCACCCGGCTATACGGACTCAACGTAATAGCACTCTCATCCGGCTATGCGGACTCAACGTCATAGCACTCTCACCCGGCTATGCGGACTCAAGGTAATAGCACTCTCACCCGGCTATACGGACTCAACGTAATAGCACTCTGATCCGGCTATACGGACTCAACGTCATAGCACTCTCACCCGGCTATGCGGACTCAACGTCATAGCACTCTCACCCGGCTATGCGGACTCAACGTCATAGCACTCTAACCCGGCTATGCGGACTCAACGTAGTAGCACTCTCATCCGGCTATACGGACTCAACGTCATAGCACTCTCACCCGGCTATGCGGACTGAACGTAATAGCACTCTCATCCGGCTATTCGGACTCGACGTAATATCACTCTCATCGGCTATACGGACTCAACGTAATAGCACTCTCATCAGGCTATACGGACTCACGTCATAGCACTCTCATCCGGCTATGCGGACTCAACGCCATAGTACTCGCATCAGGCTATACGGACTCAGCGTCATAGCACTCTCAACCGGCTATACGGACTCAACATCATAGCACTCTCACCCGGCTATGCGGACTCAACGTCATAGCACTCTAACCCGGCTATGCGGACTCAACGTAATAGCACTCTCACCCGGCTATACGGACTCAACGTAATAGCACTCTCATCCGGCTATACGGACTCAACGTCATAGCACTCTCACCCGGCTATGCGGACTGAACGTAATAGCACTCTCATACGGCTATACGGACTCAACGTAATAGCACTCTCATCGGCTATACGGACTCAACGTAATAGCACTCTCATCAGGCTATACGGACTCAACGTAATAGCACTCTCATCAGGCTATACGGACTCACGTCATAGCACTCTCATCCGGCTATACGGACTCAACGCCATAGCACTCTCATCAGGCTATACGGACTCAAAGTAATAGCACTCTCTTCTGGCTATACGGACTCAACGTAAGAGCTCTCTCATCGGATATACGGACTCAACGTCATAGCACTCTCATCCGGCTATACGGACTCACGTCATAGCACTCTCATCCGGCTATACGGACTCACGTCATAGCACTCTCATCCGGCTATACGGACTCATGTCATAGCACTCTCATCCGGCTATACGGACTCAACGTCATAACACTCTCATCTGGCTATACGGACTCAACGTAATAGCACTATCATCCGGCTATACGGACTCAACGTCATAACACTCTCATCTGGCTATACGGACTCAACGTCATAGCACTCTCTTCCGGCTATACGGACTCAACGTAATAGCACTCTCATCCGGCTATACGGACTCACGTCATAGCACTCTCATTCGGCTAAACGGACTTAACGTCATAGCACTCTCATCCGGCTTTACGGACTCAACGTCATAGCACTCTCACCCGACTATACGGACTCAACGTAATAGCACTCTCATCCGGCTATGCGGACTCAACGTCATAGCACTCTCACCCGGCTATGCGGACTCAAGGTAATAGCACTCTCACCCGGCTATACGGACTCAACGTAATAGCACTCTCATCCGGCTATACGGACTCAACCTCATAGCACTCTCACCGGCTATACGGACTCAACGTCATAGCACTCTCACCCGGCTATGCGGACTCAACGTCATAGCACTCTACGGCTATGCGGACTCAACGTAATAGCACTCTCATCCGGCTATACGGACTCAACGTCATAGCACTCTCACCCGGCTATGCGGACTCAACGTAATAGCACTCTCATCCGGCTATACGGACTCAACGTAATAGCACTCTCATCCGGCTATACGGACTCAACGTCATAGCACTCTCATCCGGCTATACGGACTCAACGTAATAGCACTCTCACCCGGCTATACGGACTCAACGTCATAGCACTCTCATCCGGCTATACGGACTCAACGTCATAGCACTCTCATCCGGCTATACGGACTCAACGTCATAGCACTCTCATCCGGCTATACGGACTCAACGTCATAGCACTCTCATCCGGCTATACGGACTCAACGTAATAGCACTCTCATCCGGCTATACGGACTCAACGTCATAGCACTCTCATCCGGCTATACGGACTCAACGTCATAGCACTCTCATCCGGCTATACGGACTCAACGTCATAGCACTCTCATCCGGCTATACGGACTCAACGTCATAGCACTCTCATCCGGCTATACGGACTCAACGTCATAGCACTCTCATCCGGCTATGCGGACTCAACGTCATAGCACTCTCATCCGGCTATACGGACTCAACGTCATAGCACTCTCTCGGCTATACGGACTCAACGTAATAGCACTCTCTCGGCTATACGGACTCAACGTCATAGCACTCTCTCCGCTATACGGACTCACGTATAGCACTCTCATCGGCTATAGATACGATAGCACTCTCCGCTATACGGACTCAACGTCATAGCACTCTCCGGCTATGCGGACTCAACGTCATAGCACTCTCCGGCTATGCGGACTCAACGTCATAGCACTCTCTCCGCTATACGGACTCAACGTAATAGCACTCTCATCGGCTATACGGACTCACGTCATAGCACTCTATCGGCTATCGGACTACGATAGCACTCTCTCGGCTATCGGACTCAACGTATAGCACTTATCGGCTATACGGACTCAACGTAATAGCACTCTCTCGGCTATACGGACTCAAGTATAGCACTCTCATCCGGCTATACGGACTCAACGTCATAGCACTCTCATCCGGCTATACGGACTCAACGTAATAGCACTCTCATCGGCTATACGGACTAGCACTCTCACCGCTATACGGACTCACGTCATAGCACTCTCATCCGGCTATACGGACTCAACGTCATAGCACTCTCATCCGGCTATACGGACTCAACGTAATAGCACTCTCATCCGGCTATACGGACTCAACGTCATAGCACTCTCATCCGGCTATACGGACTCAACGTAATAGCACTCTCATCCGGCTATACGGACTCAACGTCATAGCACTCTCATCCGGCTATACGGACTCAACGTCATAGCACTCTCATCCGGCTATACGGACTCAACGTAATAGCACTCTCATCCGGCTATACGGACTCACGTCATAGCACTCTCATCCGGCTATACGGACTCAACGTCATAGCACTCTCATCCGGCTATACGGACTCAACGTCATAGCTCATCCGGCTATACGGACTAACGTCATAGCACTCTCATCCGGCTATACGGACTCAACGTCATAGCACTCTCATCCGGCTATACGGACTCAACGTCATAGCACTCTCACCCGGCTATACGGACTCAACGTCATAGCACTCTCATCCGGCTATACGGACTCAACGTAATAGCACTCTCATCCGGCTATACGGACTCAACGTAATAGCACTCTCATCCGGCTATACGGACTCAACGTAATAGCACTCTCATCCGGCTATACGGACTCAACGTCATAGCACTCTCATCCGGCTATACGGACTCAACGTCATAGCACTCTCATCCGGCTATACGGACTCAACGTAATAGCACTCTCATCCGGCTATACGGACTCAAGTCATAGCACTCTCATCCGGCTATACGGACTCAAGTAATAGCACTCTCATCCGGCTATACGGACTCACGTCATAGCACTCTCATCCGGCTATACGGACTCAACGTAATAGCACTCTCATCCGGCTATACGGACTCAACGTAATAGCACTCTCATCCGGCTATACGGACTCAACGTAATAGCACTCTCATCCGGCTATACGGACTCAACGTCATAGCACTCTCATCCGGCTATACGGACTCAACGTAATAGCACTCTCATCCGGCTATACGGACTCACGTCATAGCACTTCATCGGCTATACGGACTCACGTATAGCACTCTCACGGCTATCGGACTCATGTATAGCACTCTCCGGCTATACGGACTCACGTATAGCACTCTCACCGCTATCGGACTCAAGTATAGCACTCTCATCCGGCTATCGGACTCACGTCATAGCACTCTCACCGGCTATCGGACTCAAGTAATCACTTCACCGGCTATAGGACTCAACGTATAGCACTTATCCGGCTAACGGACTCAACGTCATAGCACTCTCACCCGGCTATGCGGACTCAACGTCATAGCACTCTCACGGCTATGCGGACTCAACGTCTAGCACTCTAACCCGGCTATGCGGACTCAACGTAGTAGCACTCTCATCCGGCTATACGGACTCAACGTCATAGCACTCTCACCCGGCTATGCGGACTGAACGTAATAGCACTCTCATCCGGCTATTCGGACTCAACGTAATATCACTCTCATCGGCTATACGGACTCAACGTAATAGCACTCTCATCAGGCTATACGGACTCACGTCATAGCACTCTCATCCGGCTATGCGGACTCAACGCCATAGTACTCGCATCGGGCTATACGGACTCAGCGTCATAGCACTCTCAACCGGCTATACGGACTCAACGCAATAGCACTCTCTTCTGGCTATACGGACTCACGTCATAGCACTCTCATCCGGCTATACGGACTCACGTCATAGCACTCTCATCCGGCTATACGGACTCAACGTCATAGCACTCTCCCCCGGCTATACGGACTCACGTCATAGCACTTTCATCCGGCTAGATAATATAGAAGTAATGCTAAGAGACAGATTAGTTAGTGGAATTAACACTGACATTGGGCGGAGCCGGAGCCGAAGCCGAAGTTGGATTTTACAAGTGCGTTAGAAATAGGAAAAACAATTCGATAAAATGATTGGTATTAACTTACTGGCCTTCACATCACGCCAGAGGTTACTTAACGTCATAGCACTCCTCCGGCTAAACGGACTCACACTATAGCAGCGTCTCATTATATAGCTCTCCAACTAAACAGGGTTTAAAGTCTCATTGACCGCTTAGGGCAATATGGCGACTCGCCAGCCGTTATTGGTTGAGGAAGATCCTGGGTCTCCGAGCAGTATTTCATTCACAGACGGGTACCCAGGTATAACCAACGACCGTCTGCAAGCTTCAATACATGAACTAATTTGAGTCAAATACAGTGTGTTAACATAACCTGTCTATAATAAAGTTTCTTTTTCAGTGGAGAAAATACTATATAATGCATTTGTATGGACCAGGAAGTTAGAAAAATGGGCAAGGCTGGATGAAAATGGATTAGTAGAAAACGAAGAACAGGGGAACAATTGATCACATATGCGTTATTTGATTCATTTGGGCTGCTAAGGGAGACACAACACCCAGAAAGTGTGGATGAAGGGTCATTAGTACAGCGGCTTTCGAAGTCATATGTTGCAAAGGTCCACGATATACTAGTATGCAAAGTACATGTATATAAAATAAGTATAAAAGTATAAAATACTTTGTTATCCTGCAGATGCTAAATAGTGATACTGCTTTGTTATCCTGCAGATGTTAAATAGTGATACTGCTTTGTTATCCTGCAGATGTTAAATAGTAATACTGATTTGTTATCCTGCAGATGTTAAATAGTGATACTGCTTTGTTATCATGCAGATGTTAAATAGTGATACATGTACTGCTTTGTTATCCTGCAGATGCCAAGGATGAACTATACAGCAGGTACCAAGATTGGCATTAAAAAGAAAATGATTCGCTGTGTGTAGGGAAGATGCTCGCATGGTTCCATTCCTAATGCTTGGAAGAGTGTTCTGCAAGCAAGTAATCCTGGTAACCCATTTCCATCTTTCTTGTGTCCTACCTTACCATAGTTTCAAGTTCTGCCCCCTCCCCCCATTTCAATGCCTGTCCTACCAATATATCCCTTACATCAGCAATCACCAATGCAGTGCATCTTGTCATATTTCATGATACATATCTCCCATTTTCTCAGTCACAACAGTACCCAATATCTCCGCTTTTTTTCCTTACATGATGCATCTACTAATTTCTTGAGACACAGGTATTGAGTACTTTATTAAAGAAAGTAAAACACGTTTAAGCCAAAGCATCAGCAACATTACACATTGCATGAAAATTGATTACTTTGTATAATTAACAAATATTAGCTATAATGTAACTGGTTTGTACAATGAGGAATTACCTGTATTTAATATTAGTTTTATCTATCTGTCATCCCCTAATGTCAAACCCCTCGCGGGGATGTAGATCTAGTCAGCGTAGATTTAGGGAGCTGAGCATGTATGTACGTTACAGACTGTAACACTAGATGTACGATAGAAGTCAGCCTTTATTCAACAGGCTGCTATTCGTTGGACATCTTCAATTTGGTTTATCAGTGTTTGGGTATGAGACGACCAAATCTCGGAGTCATATTCGGATTTGAGCTGATGTCTCACTAGACTAGAGTCTGGTAAGCCATGAACTTAAGGGGTTCGGATTGACCTGGATGTTTCTACATAGAAACCTTAATGTTTGGTTAGCTCTCTTTGTTGACCTATTTCTGTGAGCGTCCCGCGACAGATTATTTGAGATATCCACGCCAAGGTATTTGGGCGAAGTGACGGACTCAAGTAGGCCTCCATGGAGTTTATATCAATTGGGAATAGGATGTTTCCTTCTGGTGACGTGGATAACTTGACATTTGGAGGGGTTAAATTTCATGTCCCACTTCAACTCCCACTCTTCTAACCTATTAAGACCGTTTTGAAATGTCACCGACTCATTTGCAGAACTCAGTGATAGATAGACTGCAGTATCATCTGCAAAGATACGGACTTTGGAACTAATGTTCTGTGGGAGGTCGTTTTTATAGGCTGGGAATAGGAGGGGTCCAAGTACGGATCCCTGTGGAACTCCAGAAGATACAGGAATGGCTTCTGAACTGATACCATTACGGACAACTATCTAGTAAACTCTTAATCCACCTTAATGTTAAATATTGTTTTACCACTGACTCCATAACCATGTATTTTAGTAGTACTTTCTCGTGATTAACTTTATCGAAAGGCTTACTGAAATCTAATAGGACGAGATTTACGTGTTGCTTATAGACTGAGGTAACCATGTCATTGACTAACATTACTAATTGGATCACACATCCCCCCCCCCCTAAAACCATGCTGCAAGTGTTAAATAATACTGTAGTTTGTGAAGTGTTTTACTACCGAAGTGAAAACTATGTGTTCTGAAACTATGCATAGAACACATGTCAATGATATAGGCCTAGTTAATCCGCAAATATAGAAATGCTATTGTTGACACAACTGTATTGGGAAAAGGAAACATAATATAGGATAGCTTGTTAGATTGCGTTAATCCAAACCGAAACTTATTGATTACATATTTCTGCCAGAAGAAATGAGTATGTATGCATGGCTTTTGTGTGTAATCAAACTATATTCCTTCCGGATGAGACCGATGGGCATCTCGATCTGGCACTTCCGGTATAATACGTTCTGGCTATGTAGTCACCATACTTATCGCATGGCCGTCCAATCTCACATTCATACTTCTGTTACCTCATTAAACCCATAAAAGAGACTTATATTCATACATTACACATTGCAGTAGTGTGGATGCGTGCCTCGTGCCTACCGATTAGACCAACAACGTCCTTTGATGGCAAAATACAACCAGTTATCATCTTGATTTATCCAAATGTTTTTCTTGAAAGAGACCTGTAAATGTACATGAGAACTTTATCTATATGCGCAGAGACTATAAGTGATAATTATATCAGAGAAAGGCAGACAGTAAATAAATGATGCTATGCTTTATAAATGGACTTTCCCACTTATATTTTCCCACAAATTTTGTTATCGATATATCAGTTATTTACTTCGTGAGTTCATAAAGTGTTGACATGTACGTGGCAATTACGCTTAGCGTATTAGTAGTGATGTCACAAAGAAGACTTGGCTTTAGATCATTATTTTGGAATAGTATTTAAATAGTATTGACAAAACATTTATATTACTTCGGCTACGCAATGAAATCTGAAAGTAATACGTTACCTGGGACATTTTGTTTCCAATTGCAGATAGTGTATTATTGGTTCTATTAAACATGGTTCTTTTCCGAGATAGCTTTGACAGTTTCTCTTCTGCTTCATCTTACGGCATCATCTCTCTCTCTCTCTCTCTCTCTCTCTCTCTCTCTCTCTCTCTCTCTCTCTCGCTCTCGCTCTCGCTCTCTCTCTCTGTCTCTCTGATTTTTTTGCATCTTCGGATGCAATACGATAGCAAGGTCAGAGTCATGTATTCTTTGTGATTTAGTAGTTGTTGTCAATGTGTTGTGTAGCAGCGGATGTCATCTTTTCGTTCACATTCTAGAACGTATAAATTTATATACGTATTCACCCAAGCCCATACAAGTATTTGTCTTCTAATGGAACCAGGCATAATAACATTATCTTGTGCATCATTGGATAAACCAAACAAAAGATATAATATTTATAGTTTTCCATAATTTTTTTATTTGGTTATTTGGACACAGACGTTTATCCAGTGCAGCTTGGTGAACAAGGTTGAGTGATTGATAGACAGAGAATATGCATACTATGAGCGTAATTAATTTGAAATATGATTTCACGGTTATAATTGATTTCATTAAAGATATGCCTGATAGTTTCCATTATCCATCGTTCTGCTCATATTCCCTTGCTGTGTATTTACAATTATTTAAATGTTGTTCCGGAGAATGGTATTGTCTAGTTTAAACTTTATTTATTTTACAACGATTGCGAAACAAGCTTTAACAATGTATATATATAATAATCACTTGTCACTGGCCAGTTATGCATATATGTTACGACTTAATGTCTGCCACGTCTAAGAAAACTAATTGTAACTTATCAAACGTTGTCTTCTTTGCAAATAAAACATGCATTTTTCAAATACATTTTAACAGTATTCATAAATTATAGTGATTGTTAACTTGTATACATCTATACACTGTTAAAAACACCATGCTCTTCTGAAAAAACTGTTCACACTATATTATATAATTATGTATGCTAATTGTGTAGGCTATAAACATTGTTATGAAATGTTTAATGCTGAATAAACTATTCGCATTCGTATTTACAAAGCTATAATATACAGCCAAACCTAGTGTTAGTGGTCACCTCCGTTAAGCAATCAACCTGTATTAAGAAGCCAGTGTCCAGATTCCCAATATTTACTTTATTATACATTTGACCTCTATTAAGCAACCACCTGTGCTAAGCAGCCACCTTCTGTGATTCCATTTGTTAGCTTAACACAGGTTTGATTGTAATTCACGTGTGTGGCATGTAAGCTACTGTGCAAGCATTTGGGGTATTAAACATGTCTCATGCATTGAGGCTGTTCAGAATAGGGCTCTCGGGTTTTTTCCCTAGGAATTCGTAATTATACTCTAATACAGCATACTGGTGAGAACCTATATTTGTTCGACAACTTCCATTTGTAAGCAGTTTCTATGCTAGATTGTCTATAACAAACGTAACAAACATTTCACGGCTGAATAAACGCATTGCCTTGTGGACTTGTGTGCCTTGTAAGAACTTGATTTTCAATGTCAATATGCACTACACTCGGTTAAATGTTAGCACAATTGTTTTTATATAATTGTACATCATATTGCAATTTGTTGATGACTTATTAAAAACGTTATCAATAACTTGTATTAATCACTCTCGTTGGCGCGGATGAAAGTGGTAAATGTGGTCATTCGTGTTGGAGGAAACCAGAATACCCGGAGAAAACCCCACCTGTCCGATCTGGGGACCACCGTACCATCTCACATACTTCCCGGTCCAAGGATCGAACCCAGGTTGCATTGGTGAGAAGCGAGCGCGCTAATCGGACAGACGAATTGTGAAATTGGTCCTTCTCGTCGAGGCAGAAACAAACTACGTATAGGTTACAAGACTTTTAAAACTGAATATCATACAGAATATTACTGTAGACTAATCATTCCATTGCGTCACAGTGCCGCTTTCAGCAGGGTATAGCTCCCTTTATGTATTGAAACCGGAAGTCGTGATAAAGCAGTGATAGCGCGTTCGCTTCAAGTGCGAAATGCCCGGAGTTCTAGCCACGTTGGAACTATTACGAGTGTGTCCTTAGGCAATGCATTTAAATTCCACATTGCCTCTTCTCTCTCCCACGTTACAATGGATTCCGCCAGGAATGAGGTCTCGAGAGTGATTAATATAAGTTGTAAGAACTTCTTTCGCAATCGAGCTAAAATAATTTGTATAAACTAAACTGGAAGATATGATGTTGAAGATCGCAACGTCTGTGTCCTTTTTGCAATGAGGTGGAAAATGAAAACCATGTTTATTGGAATGTCATATACAATTATATATAATAAGTGATTAATATAAGTTGTAAGAACGAGTTTCGCAATGGAGCAACATAAATATGTATAAACTAACAGTGAACGGTAATCAGTATTTATGTTGCATTAATTTTGATCTGGTATTTTTTTATCGACGCCATGTTGACTGGAATCTGTATTTTATTCTAAAATAGTACTATTTATGTCACATGCTATAAACGAGAATGTTATTCACCAACACATCTTAGAGGCATGAGCACCCACGGGCACTCGGCGTGAACCTAGCACACAATAAAGGAGAACATACCCCCCTACTAACTATAGTACATGGGGGCATTATCATAAATATGTGTAATATTTACATAGTGTGCACATTTATGTTGCATGGGACCATTTTGATAGCAAATTTCCATTTCTGTAGATATATGGGAAATATCTGGTCATGGGGGAGGGTCTGGTCATTGAAGGAGGGTCAATATTCTCCTTTATTGTGTCCTAGGTTCACGCTGAGTGCGTATGCGAAAACCGATAAGCCCATGCCTTGGTATGTATGTATGTATGTATGTATGTATGTTCAATTAATGTCAAACTGCTTGCGGGACCTAGACATGTTTTCCTGGGCAGGCTTAGCTGACATAGCGGTTAACCAGTACTAAGCAAATTTGCGTATATTATTCTTACCGTTTGCGTTGGATACACACCACACTCCGTCCGTGCACAGTATTTCAACCCTCCTCAGTAAAGGCCGTCAATGGCGTTGAGGAGTATCTCGTTGAAGTTTGTGAGGTGCCTTGCTCAATGGCATATTAAATTACATACGTTGCCTGACCGAGTATCGAACCCGGTACCGTTCGATACAAAATCCGACGCTCTACCATTGGCTCTACGCTTTACCACCAATATGGTAAATACAAATGAAACAATCGTTTTCGCCTGTATTCAAGTGTTGTGAGGTTTAGCTCAGCAAACCAGCCAGTCTATCTATCTCTGTAAAAAATGGCGGAAAGTAGACCACCCACATTGCTTGGGTAAAAACCAGTACTAGGGTCCACATCTCTAACCGCGCAACTAGTTTGAGTTTTGCATAGATATTGCCGTCTTCATGGCTGTAGACCAATTGTGTTGCTCTTCGAGTTCGTTCCACAATTTCTATAATAAACATGATAGTGTTCTTTGACACACTATTGTCAGCCACACTAGGGGTAGCATTTTCAATTGGGGTACGACTTGCTGGCTTTTTCGTAGACACATATTAAACATAATTAGAAACACTCTTCATTTGAAGCAACGCGAAGCAACTCAGCGTTGACGCGACGTGCTAAACAAACAACGAAACGTGACAACAGACTGGTAATAGTACAAACATTACTGTTAACGTCATAGTGAGTTTATCGATCGGAGCACAGCCTGTGACGTAAGTTCGCGGATGTTCGACGTTATTTAGCAAACCATCTTTTACTGTAAATTGTGTTGATATTTACACACAGTGATTAAAATCGAAAATCGTCGCGTACAATGGACAATTATGCTGGGGCGTATCTGAGTCATTATCTTGAAATATATTGCATATTCCTGTCCAATTGATGCAAAGTTCACAAAATATATGTTTCCAGAATTCACTGAGAGTGTCTGCCCAAACTCCGAATGATTATCTCCAACTTTGCGTCCCTCCTATTCCTGGACCCGCCCCTGGCCTTGTCACGACCGCCACATCATGAGCAGGCATTTGCTCTATCGATTCCAACCTGTCAATGTATGCACCAAACGATGCATCATGGAACACTCTTTAAACGCATAATTATATAACAATTATTTTCCCGGTTTGTTTTCATCAAGCTATGTTCACAACACGCTAGAAAGGCAGCATCACAATCGTGATATGCAGACGACAATCAGTTTTAGTTTAAACATATTTTATTACTATCCAAGAACATACATATACACAGACTGCACAATAGTTGTACAACAAATGAAATGTAACGAATATTATATGAGTGAAACTGTTATAATTTATATGAAGCAAATGGGTTGACAGGCGCGTAGCTAGGCCTAAATATGGATTACGCACCATTCTAGAGGGTCTGGGGGCATTGGGGGCCCACCTTGAGAATGTTTTCCCGCTATATGGTCTCAGGTGACTTTTGCCTACTATTAACATCAGCTACAATCAATATATGTTGGCATTTCGTTTATGTCTGCTTTCTTGTGAATGATCAATGTCAGTGCCCCCCCCCCCCACCCTTACCCCCGTACTATCCAGTTTGTATTGTACTTTAGCATTTATTTCATTTTCATTCTCAACATAAATCTTACGCACGTGCGTACATGCGTAAGCATAGCTACGTGCCTGATTGGGTCACACGTTTTACTAACATTAGTGGCGACCCTCCCCTGCATTTGTAATCTATATCACAGACATCCACCCAGGCCAAGATAGAGAGTCATACTTGATGTTTCTAAGCAGCTATTATACCAGGCTACATACGTATACCCGGTCAAATCGCCTACTTTGCTCGCTATTCAATACTAAAGAGGTCCGAAGCAGTAATTATGTGGTTTTCGAAGGGTGTGTGTCCCGTTTACTAAGTGTAGGTCTCACCCAGGCCAAGATAGAGAGTCATACTTGGTGTTTCTAAGCAGCTATTATACCATGCTACATACGTAAACCATGTATTGTGGGGTCACATCGCCTATTTTGCTCGCTATTCAGTACAAAAGAGGCACTGAGCCGTAATTCTGTGGTTTTCGAACGGGTGGTGGCTCGATTACTAAGTGTAGACCTCACCCAGGCCACGATAGAGAGTCATACTTGATGTTTCTAAGCAGCTATTATACCAGACTACATACGTATACTCTTGTGGGTTCACATCACCTACTTTACACGCTACTTAGTACCAACGAGGCCCGTACCCGTATTTGGTGTTGCTAAGCAGTTATTACGCCAGTATGCATATGCATACATGTTATATGGTCGCATCGCCTAGTTTGCTAGCTACCCAATACCATAGAGATCCCTTATCATATGTATGCTCTTTTTTCCTATGGTGCTGACCAATTAACTAAGTGTAGCGTCTGCCCAGAATTGTATAGTGTGTTTTACGTTTATTTATCGTCGCTACCGGTTGCCCATATGAGCAACGCCTCCTGAAGAGATTAGTCATTTTAGATTTTGGAGGATAGTGCATGATGCAGACAGAGACACATTCCAGATTCTCCTCTGGTTCTTTTACGTGCACGGTGTAAAGCACCGACACGAGACCTCGGTTTAACGTCCCATATGAAAGACTATTAATTTTATTAGGGTCAGACGGGGGATCCCTGGATTACCAGTCTGGACAGCGTGTTACCACTGTACTACAGATCCGTATGTACATCTACATCTACATGGTACTCAATGCCATTTCTATGATCAACTACGTAAAACAATCTTCAATAAGCTGTCCACAATTTGTAATGTCAACTTAAACACACTACTTCTCGGTGACATTAATAAGGATATTGCAACCAACACCATAATTTTCCTTACTGTACACGAATACATTATTGGCAGTGAAAGGTTCTGAGATGGATGACTTCTAAAAGTTCATATGGCGGATTCCAATCTGAATTCTGTCGTTATTGACACAACAACCGACCATATTCAACCACTTTTCTCTCTACTAATCTCTTTTTCTTCAAGTGCTCCAATTTGATAGTTCATGTTCTTGAACTTTCTTCATATATTCCTTTAAATATTAACCATTTTCTTTTTTACATCCAAAACTATTGACTCACTAATACATTAAGTTCTGAAATTCTTTAACAAATACCTAGAATAGAGTTCACGTATTTTCATTGTTATATTATATATTATTTTCCTGCCTATTGTATATCAATCAATTGATAGGGAGAAGAACTATATAAGTTTTCTTTCATTCTAATCCCTTTCAGTCTACTGCTGTTAAATTATATGTAAAATGTTCATTTCTTGATTACATGTACAAATACTGAAATAAATAATGTTTAAACTACATGGTACTCCCAACACTCAGACGCGAGTATGACAGGCTTGTCAGGGACAGTGGTTAAAAAGCTCAATTAGTGAGACAGAGAGTGTTAAAAGAACTACATACTAAGGTTAAAAACAGACATCATGTTACATTAGTGGTACCGTGGCCAACCGCTCAGCAAAAATGGTTAAGCTGGGGCTGGACTGTACATAGTAGGGGAGGCCATTCCAGAGAAGTATTGTTCGGGGGGGGGGAATAGTTTATAATTATGGTATTGGGTTCTGGACTGAGGAATTAAGTAGTTCAGGTTCCTTGTGTGTGTTAGGTGGTTGTGGTCGGCGCATACCAAGCTATTTTTGATTTTATATAGGTATATTACTGATGATTGTATGCGTCGATATTCAAGTGTTTGCCAGTTCAGGGAGTTGATCATTATTGTATAGTGTCATATGTGGTGATCTTTTATAGCTATTACACAATGTTATTTGTGTGTTTTACGTTTATTTATCGTCGCTACCGGTTACCCATATGAGCGACGCCTACTGAAGATATTAGTCATTTTAGATTTTGGAGGATAGTGCAATGATACAGACAGAGACCCATTCCAGAGAAGTATTGTTCGGGGGGGGAATAGTTTATAATTATGGTATTGGGTTCTGGACTGAGGAATTAAGTAGTTCAGGTTCCTTGTGTGTGTTAGGTGGTTGTGGTCGGCGCATACCAAGCTATTTTTGATTTTATATAGGTATATTACTGATGATTGTATGCGTCGATATTCAAGTGTTTGCCAGTTCAGGGAGTTGATCATTATTGTATAGTGTCATATGTGGTGATCTTTTATAGCTATTACACAATGTTATTTGTGTGTTTTACGTTTATTTATCGTCGCTACCGGTTGCCCATATGAGCGACGCCTACTGAAGATATTAGTCATTTTAGATTTTGGAGGATAGTGCAATGATACAGACAGAGACCCATTCCAGAGTCTCCTCTGGTTCTTTTTACGTGCACGGTTTAAAGCACCGACACGAAAGACTGTTAATTTTATTAGGGTCAGACGGGGGATCGAACCTGCCATCCCTGGATTACCAGTCCAGCGTGTAACCACTGGACTACAGATCCGTCTACACAATGCTATGTACCTATGCCTAATTATATAGGGTCTTATTGCCAAGTGTGCTAGATATTCTCTATCTAATATGCTATTATCTGTAATTTCATTGTTTTATACCCGGATCCTTTGTCGATGAATGAGATTGTCATAATAATGGAAAATTACAAGGGGAGTTAATTACTTTCAAGTTAGTGTTTGCTGGTATAATTAGTGTTTGCTGGAAATATTTAATGTTTGCTGCAAATGAGGGCTGAATTGTGTTAACTCTGACACTCAAATAAAAACACGAGAGTTGTTCGCTGTCTCAGGCGGCGAGTTCTCTACGTAAGATCTCATACCTTAGTCATTTTGTTAAATAAACACATCCACATAAGGTGTTTTCATTCACGGACAATGACCAATTTATTCCAGTAAACAGATTGACTGTAAACCCTTAGGCTTTACCTGTTTAAAGTTTACTTTAGTCAATCTTGGAATCTAAAGCAAGTATGCTAGAATTTAACCCTAACCCTAATGTCCAGATTACTGCCAATTGGCCCATTGTATATTTCGTTACTGACTCTATCGTTAACGGTAGGCTAGTGGCGTTAAACATGTTAAATATGCAAAGGTCTTGTGTGCTGTCGTTAGAACTTGCATTTAACGGCTCTAGCCAGGCCTGTGATTTCCCTCGCTGTGGCTGTGAGAAAGCTGGTAGTTGTTTATTTATTTAGCAACAATTGCGAAACAAGCTGCAACAACTTATTTCTATTTATATCTATCTTCCAGGAATCCTCTGATGTCGGGATGTAGACATGTATTAATTACTTTGCGCAGATGTTAGCCAATTAAACCCACCTACCTGTCCGATCTCGCGACCTTCGTACCATCTCGCCTACTTCCCAGTCCGAGGATCGAACATGGGTTGCATTAGTGAGAAGCGAGCATGCACCAATGCGCTAACCAGACAGCCAATTTGTCAATTGCTTAATAATGTTTGACTGTGAGAGTTCAATACACAACAAACTAACCTACAAATAATGATCAGAAAATGATTGATCGATGTGTTGTAATCTGACTGGTAATAGAAAGAAAGTAACAAAACGGAATCCGTCGGATAGCAGATGAGATCTGAATCCATCAGCATGAACGTTCTCCTTATAGCTCTTCACATTGTACTGGCAGTTATCATTAACCACAAGTGAATCTACATGAAATTGGGCTGTCCGATTACGCAGTTGTTAGCGCGCTCGCTTCTCACCAATGCAACCCGGGTTCGATCCTGTGAGATGGTACGTGGTCGCCAGATCGGACAGGTGGGTTTCCTCCCACACGAATGACCACATATATGCTTTCATCCGCGCCAGCGAGAGTGATTAATATAATTTGTTAAAACTTGATTTGCAATCGTAAAATAAATAAAGTTTAAACTTTCTACATGTATACATGAAATTTCAGCTAGAGCGGAATGACAGGACACCTGTCCATTTATTTGATTTATATATATTATATTTTACACTCTTTTTCTTTTGTATAAACACAACTGTAACCCTCAACAAGTGAGTGTCATCAGGTGGCAGGGAACATTCTAGAGGGCGAAATTGTCGCCCTAGGGACTGCGCCCTCTGGGGGGCCCCACTTCTCCCTTAAAAATAAAAATAATAATTTTTTTTTTGGTTTTTACGATTTTCAAACAAAATTTTGTCTAGTAAGATACACTGGCCTATTATAAAGCACTCCTTCTATTCAAATGTATTTAATGGTTGTACTGTGCATTTTAACCCTATTTTGCAGAAGTATATTAAAGAACACCATTTAAGGAAGCGATCACGCACTTTCTCACTTCTCCCAAAAATTCTGACCTAGAATGAACCCTGGGGTGGCACAACTTTATGAACTTGTCCGCTCATTGACCGATATGTACCTCCCCTTTGATCAAGCATAATTAGCTGCCAATCACCGTAGTTAGCAAAATCTTCTGGGGGTGGGAAACGTTACTATATCCTATGTTTTATATTTACAATGATATCTTTGTGTGATTTCTGCTTGACGATCGCTCGCAATATGAACATTGAACAGTCCTCTAAGGAAATGTCAGTTTAAAATAATTACAAACCATCACTTTCTATTTTGAAGCAGTATATGTCATGGGTGATACAGACGCATTTGAGTCGGAGCTTGCGGAGGCTAAGATGACGATACCGACGTTGGAGGGATTTACGATGGTTACCTGTGTGGCTGCTCAAGTCAGGGCAGGATACAAGTAAGTTTCAGTTGAATAAGCATAATTTTTACTACTCATTATTAAGTCTTCAGCAGATAATTTTATATCACAATAAAGTTATATTCGTATGTAAAATGACTTGTTGGAATTTCTAAGAAGGTTGCTATTAATTCATTATGTAACTGTACTTGATAGAAAACCAATAATTCAGTAAAGGAATTCAACCGTGAATTTATATTTACTATTTCTATTCCGGAACCGTTTTGTTTACTGTGACTACATTGGAATTGTTGAGAAGTTAAGTTGAATAAGAATAATTTTCTGTCACAATTAAGTTATGCATGTATTCCTATTTAAAATGACTTGTTGCAATTTCCAAGAAGGTAATCCAGTATCCAGTAATCTACATGTAATATGTGCAGCATGCAATATTGCACACCACTATGCCAAGATATCCAGTAATCTACATGTAATATGTGCAGCATGCAATATTGCACACCACTATGCCAAGATATCCAGTAATCTACATGTAATATGTGCAGCATGCAATATTGCACACCACTATGCCAAGATATCCAGTAATCTACATGTAATATGTGCAGCATGCAATATTGCACACCACTATGCCAAGATATCCAGTAATCTACATGTAATATGTGCAGCATGCAATATTGCACACCACTATGCCAAGATATCCAGTAATCTACATGTAATATGTGCAGCATGCAATATTGCACACCACTATGCCAAGATATCCAGTAATCTACATGTAATATGTGCAGCATGCAATATTGCACACCACTATGCCAAGATATCCAGTAATCTACATGTAATATGTGCAGCATGCAATATTGCACACCACTATGCCAAGATATCCAATAATCTACATGTAATATGTGCAGCATGCAATATTGCACACCACTATGCCAAGATATCCAGTAATCTACATGTAATATTGCACACCACTATGCCAAGATATCCAGTAATCTACATGCAATATTGCACACCACTATGCCAAGATATCCAGTAATCTACATGTAATATTGCACACCACTATGCCAAGATATCCAGTAATCTACATGTAATATTGCACACCACTATGCCAAGATATCCAGTAATCTACATGTAATATTGCACACCACTATGCCAAGATATCCAGTAATCTACATGTAATATTGCACACCACTATGCCAAGATATCCAGTAATCTACATGCAATATTGCACACCACTATGCCAAGATATCCAGTAATCTACATGTAATATTGCACACCACTATGCCAAGATATCCAGTAATCTACATGCAATATTGCACACCACTATGCCAAGATATCCAGTAATCTACATGCAATATGTGCAGCATGCAATATTGCACACCACTATGCCAAGATATCCAGTAATCTACCTGTAATATTGCACACCACTATGCCAAGATATCCAGTAATCTACATGTAATATGTGCACACCACTATGCCAAGATATCCAGTAATCTACATGCAATATTGCACACCACTATGCCAAGATATCCACCCACAATGCTTCAGTGTACGAACATCCAATAATTCAAACACTGCTAGTAATAAAATGCAAAAGGTAAATGGCCAACTAATGGCATATCAGAATGTACTAGATTTTACTGTACTATTACTATGCACGTCATATATTCTCAGAAGGACCGATCACAAGCAGTTGAATGTCATACTACAGTTCCCGGACAAATACCCGCATGAACCAGTTGTCGTACAGCTGACCAGTAAAACACTGTCGGAAAAATTGCTGCGTGGACTTGTAAAAATGTGTGATGAAGAAGCGAAGAAATTGACAGACCAAAAACAGGTACATGTCATTTGGTAATTTAGTCATCTTCTCTTCCGAGTACAAGGACACATGAAGTAATTAACCCTTTCAACACCTAGTAACTGACATGGACTTGTGCATGATATTTTTAGACCAATTACATTAATCCGAAAATTACATTTGGACCAGTTCATTTATCAGACGTCTGATCTGGCTCTATGCTGTTTTGCAAACTCGACTTTAGTTGTGATTGGCAGGTTACGGGTTAATAGACCAGTAACTTTGTATCTGACTGTAACATGTGGGTACTGGAGATGATTGTATTTAGTTGTGATTGGCAGGTTATTGGTTAAGAGACCAGTAACTTTGTATCTGACTGTAACATGTGGGTACTGGAGATGATTGTATTTTTGCAGTAGAAAACGCTTACCTTATTTTTGATTATCATCTTGCGATGTTTGTACTTTCAGATTTTACCAATCATGAAGTTTGTTAAAGACTTCATAATAAACAATCCACTGTGTGTCTGTAGTGACGAGATTGCATCAATTAAAAAGGACATGATAGTGGAGAGCGACAAGTTGAAATTAAAGCAGGACACATCACAGATTTTGTTACGGATTGTTCAAGATCGATATTTAATGAATCTCAAAATCTTTGTTCCGGATATATACCCGCTACAGCAAGTTGCGTAAGCAGATTTATTTGTTTATACAAATTCGTTTAGTCGCTCTCGAGACCTCATTCCTGATTGAATTCATTGCCACGAGGGGGAGAAAAGAGGCAATGTGGATTAAGTGTCTAGCCTAAGGATGTTATGTCCACAATAGCAGACATGGGGTCAAATACATCATTGTCAAATGCAAATACTGCTCTACCCCCCCCCCCCCAAATAAAACACACACTTTCAAATACTTTATTTCAAAAGTTTCATGATTATAATTATATACATTATCAATCAGATAGCACCTCGTAATATTATCAGAGTATGTAGTCTATGCATTGTCTTTACTCCAGGTATTGTTTGAGGTTGTTGATAGATGTATGTTGGACGCCAGATTGGACAGGTGGGTTTTCTCCTGGTACTCCGGTTTCCTCCCACACAAATTGACCACAAATACGCATTCATCCGATCCAGCGAGAGTGGTTAATATAAGTTGTTACAGCTTGTTTTGCAGTCGTTGTAAAATAAATAAAGTTTATAATTTGTTTGAGGTTATTGCACCTATGAAACGTAAATGTTTCAAAGGTTTTATCGCTCAGGCCGGAATACTTTGCCTCCTTGTCAAGTGGTTAGGGTCGTTGTCTTCAGATCACATGCCCCTTACTGCAGTGCTGTACAATGTAGGTTCAAATCCCATATTGGGGATGTATAAAATGTCTACCGTACTATATTATTTCTCTGTTTTTCAGGATTGAGGCATCGGAGAGTAACTTTCCAGACCTGTTAAAGGTTTTCTTTGTCGGCCAGGCTGTAGAAATAGCAAGAAAATGTGTGCAGCCCCCTCTCAAGCCCAATGCAAAGTAAGTATGGTGTGCAGCCGCCTCTCAAGCCCAACCCAAAGTAAGTATGGTGTGCAGCCCCCTCTCAAGCCCAACCCAAAGTAAGTATGGTGTGCAGCCCCCTCTCAAGCCCAACCCAAAGTAAGTATGGTGTGCAGCCCCCTCTCAAGCCCAATGCAAAGTAAGTATGGTGTGCAGTCCCCTCTCAAGCCCAACCCAAAGTAAGTATGGTGTGCAGTCCCCTCTCAAGCCCAATGCAAAGTAAGTATGGTGTGCAGCCCCCTCTCAAGTCCAACCCAAAGTAAGTATGGTGTGCAGCCCCCTCTCAAGCCCAACCCAAAGTAAGTATGGTGTGCAGCCCCCTCTCAAGCCCAATGCAAAGTAAGTATGGTGTGCAGTCCCCTCTCAAGCCCAACCCAAAGTAAGTATGGTGTGCAGCCCCCTCTCAAGCCCAACCCAAAATAAAGTGTAAACATTATTTATTCTACAACGATTGCGAAGCAAGTTTTAACAACTTATATTAATCATTATTAATCACCCCATTTGTCTGATTTGGCGACCACCGTACCATCTCACATACTTCCAGGTCCGGGTTGCATTGGTGAGAAGCGAGCGCGCTAACCACTGCGCTAATCGGACAGCCAAAGTAAGTATGGTGTGAAGGTATACCGTATGTGTGCTGCTGAGAACTCTTGCAGGTGTAGATGAACAATGGATGTTATTGGGAGTGCAGGTATACCGTATGTGTGCTGCTGAGAACTCTTGCAGGTGTAGATGAACAATGGATGTTATTGGGTGTGCTTTACCGTTGATGTTTTCACGACTGATGATATTAATGTACATGTATGTATACAGTGCCCGTCCTAGGTCAGACGTTTTGGGAGATGTGAGAAAGCGCGATATTACGCCGTAAATGGTATTATTCAATCAATTTTAACGAACTTTGGTTAAATATACAGTATTGTTCACTAAATTTCAACCCCACCTTCATAAAGGTCACTGTCCCACTTTCATAGAGGTTACTACCCCACCTTCATAGAGGTCACTGTCCCACTTTCATAGAGGTTACTACCCTGCCTTCATAGAGGTTACTACCCCACCTTCATAGAGGTCACTGCCCCACCTTCATAGAGGTTACTGTCCCACTTTCATAGAGGTTACTACCCACCTTCATAGAGGTTACAACACCACCTTCATAGAGGTTACTACCCGACCTTCATAGAGGTTATTACCCCATTTTCATAGAGGTTACTACCCGACCTTCATAGAGGTTACTACCCCATCTTCATAGAGGTTACTACCCCACCTTCATAGAGGTTACTACCCACCTTCATAGAGGTTACAACACCACCTTCATAGAGGTTACTACCCGACCTTCATAGAGGTTACTACCCACCTTCATAGAGGTTACAACACCACCTTCATAGAGGTTACTACCCGACCTTCATAGAGGTTACTACCCGACCTTCATAGAGGTTACTACCCACCTTCATAGAGGTTACTACCTACCTTCATAGAGGTTACTACCTACCTTCATAGAGGTTACAACACCACCTTCATAGAGGTTACAACACCACCTTCATAGAGGTTACTACCCGACCTTCATAGAGGTTACTACCCCACCTTCATAGAGGTTACTACCCGACCTTCATAGACTTTACTACCCCCCCCTTCATAGAGGTTACTACCCACCTTCATAGAGGTTACTACCTACCTTCATAGAGGTTACTACCTACCTTCATAGAGGTTACAACACCACCTTCATAGAGGTTACAACACCACCTTCATAGAGGTTACTACCCGACCTTCATAGAGGTTACTACCCCACCTTCATAGAGGTTACTACCCGACCTTCATAGACTTTACTACCCCCCCCCCCCTTCATAGAGGTTACTGGGAATAATTACGGGTTGCATACACCATGTTATTATAGTCTTGTTTATTGATTATTATTATACCATATTTATATAGCGCCTTTATCATATAAAAATTATACGTTCAAAAGCGCTTTACATGTTCATGTAACAATTAACACATATAGAATAAAAAGTACAAAAATAGAAGTCAAGTGGTAAAAGTACAGATAAACCTTATACTTAAAATAATGATTGCAATTTACAGATAAAGTTTAAGAACAAATACAAAAGGACATACTAATAAAACAAAAATTATTTCAACATTACAATTTGAAGTAAAATAAATCTATTATACATAGATAAACAAAAGTCATTTTAGCAGTGATAAAAAACATGTATATCCGAAATTAAATAAGTGTAGTTACAAATCCAAAATAATTAATAATATGTTATATACACACAGTCACTTTATGCACGTCCAGAGTATTGTCGAAACATTAATCTCCATTGATGTATGATTCATTAAAGATTAACCCAGCAAAAATATCTGATTTTACGACACAGTCAAACATTTCAACAAAGACCAAAGTTTGGTTCTTTGACAGATGATCTTTGCTGACAGTTGGGGATACTATGATGATGAACCCAAGTGGTTGTCCTCGTAACGTGTGGTCTATATTCTGATGTTATCATCAACCTTTTCCCTCATAGAAGCACCGCTTGACGCCAATACCAATACAACATATATTGACAATGTAGTAACCAAACCAATGTTCATAATAAAAGCCAGGATCTTGTGTAGTCCCAGTAATATCTATGGAGGTGGGATAGATATGGCGACTACTTATCCACTGTATGACAGCTAAATGGTTGTCGTTTGTATGGAGATATAATAGTATATTAACCTAAATCTCTATGTAGTCCCAGTAATATCTATACAGGTGGGATAGATATGGTGACTACTTATCCACTGCATGATAGCTAAATGGCTGTCGTTTATATGGAGATATAATAGTATATTAACCTAAATCCCTATGAAGGAAAGGGTTAACATAGGTTTGACTGTCATCGTCAAATTATTAAATGAACTTATTTTGAAAGTTGTGTTCTGACATATTTTGGAAGATTATGTTTGTGTTATATATAGAGCTCCGCCATTCAAGCCTAGAGCCTCATTGAAAGAGGTTTGCCAGTTTCTGATCAAGGAGTGTGTGAAGAGGTACCCGCTAGAAGTTTGTCCTGTGTGTAAAGACAGAGTGATGCTACGGGACCCCGAGGTAAATCACCCCATGGAGTCAGATACAAAAATAAATGATCTTTCTGTGGAAATGTTGTACACACTGTAAAACCGAAAGATGCTACCGGACCAAATGAAATGTTCTGTTTGGAGGGATTTTCGGCTTAGAGGGGTTTCGTAGTTGGGTTGGTTTCTCCTATATTAACAGTTCAACTCTGCAGTGCTTAGATGAAGGCTGAGACATGCTTATAGTTTGACAGTTTATAAAGTACTCATTCAGTTTAAGTGTATAAATACATTATTCTAAAACAATATCTGAAAGTTGTTTACAAGTTTAAAGCGACATTACATCACAAAAATCAAAACAAAAGCATTTTCCACGTATAAATGCATTGCTACTTCAAATTCTTCCCAATACATTCGAACACTAACATTGCATCAATAAACAGTGTGTTTGTGGTCAACAAACTTTCAAAAGTGAAAGTAGGATTTCGTATGACGGGTATCCATGCTGCTGATTTGATGTGTGTTTGTCATTGGAGTCAATACTAAGTGCATGATACTGTCGTTTAGAGATAATTTAATTAAGATTAGTGTACAAATATATATGCATAGGCACAAATGTGAGATATAGCGGTAAATCTGTAACATAAATCGAGTTATTCATGATACACACGTTGTATTACGAATGGATGTCAACCCTATTTATATTATTTTGTTCTGTCAACAAACCGCATATACGACATTTGTTTATTAGTTGAAATACTCGAGTCAAATATTTGGGGAAATAATATACCATATACTAAGAAATTACATTGTGTAGACGTTTGCGTTTTCACCGATGTAATGTCGCTTTAAAAGAAGTCAGTTTCATATTTGATCAATACAAGTTGCTGTTTGGTTTACAGGGTAAATTACTGTTGAAAATGTACATATTCATTTTGAAAATCTTTTCGGTATTCAGAAAAGAGGGGTTCTTGTGTACAGAGGTTGTTTTATAATGAACAAAGCAGGGATAAATTCGGGATCAAGAACGGTTTGACGGGAATTCCAGCTTCGAGGGGTTTCACTGTACAATCGAACATGAAAATGAAAAAAAACTGAATTTAATGTTCGGTTGTGGTTGTACTAAAGTCTCGCAGTATAGATCATTTGTTGTTGTTTCTGTTGAGACAGGTAAATACCTGCATTAATTAATATATTGCAGGGTTCATTCTAGGTCATAATTTTTGGGAGAAGTGAGAAAGCGCGTGATCGCTTCCTTAAATGGTGTTCTTTAATATACTTCTGCAAAATAGGGTTAAAATGCACAGTACAACCATTAAATACAACATTTGAATAGGAGTGCTTTATAATGGTCCAGTGTATCTTACTAGACACAATTTTGTTTGAAAATCGTAAAAACCAAAAAATATATATATATTTTTAGGGAGAAGTCAGAGGGCGAAGTCAGGGTCCCTAGGGCGACTATTTCGCCCTCTAGAATGATCCCTGTATTGAGCGTGATAATATATACTAGTATAACAATAGCATTATACACAGGTTGTACGGTTATTGTTTCATCAACATACTCTCCATGATCCATCTCTGAACGTGTCATCATAATTAAGACGTACATTACACTATTTTTGATTATGTTTCAACTTTATGAGCTGCCTTCGTGAAGTGAATGCTATTTTTGATTATGTTTCAACTTTATGAGCTGCCTTCGTGAAGTGAATGCTATTTTTGATTATGTTTCAACTTTATGAGCTGCCTTCGTGAAGTGAATGCTATTTTTGATTATGTTTCAACTTTATGAGCTGCCTTCGTGAAGTGAATGCTATTTTTGATTATGTTTCAACTTTATGAGCTGCCTTCGTGAAGTGAATGCTATTTTTGATTATGTTTCAACTTTATGAGCTGCCTTCGTGAAGTGAATGCTATTTTTGATTATGTTTCAACTTTATGAGCTGCCTTCGTGAAGTGAATGCTATTTTTGATTATGTTTCAACTTTATGAGCTGCCTTCGTGAAGTGAATGCTATTTTTGATTATGTTTCAACTTTATGAGCTGCCTTCGTGAAGTGAATGCTATTTTTGATTATG
>CM026401.1:56456059-56508559 GCA_014843695.1 Archivesica marissinica
CGTCGGACTCGTTGGCATTACGTCTGCTATTCGTATAAACCGACGCGTGTTATAACTCTGTGTTGCATATGTATGTATAGGCTATATTGATAGTTTGATTTGAAATATACATTCATAGTTTCAAACTCAGGTGTTGAAGCATCCATTTATAGTTTCAACCGCTTGTGTTGAAACATACATACACCGTCTCCGTGGCCTAGTGGTTAAGATGGAGGATAGTGCATGGACGTACGGACGGACGGACAGACGGGCGTGTGGTAAGGTAAATAGATATACATTATATAAAATAACCGCAAACAACATACAACCTGATAGAGAGAATCAGTAACTTGCCAAATATTACATTGTTATCACACACGCACGCACGCGCACGCACGCGCGTACGCACGCACTCACGCACGCACGCACGCACGCACGCACGCACGCACACACACGCACACACATACACACACACGCACGCGCACAGACACACACACGCGCACGCAGGCACGCACGCACGCACACACGCACACACACTAACGTAATATTTTATGAACGCTTGGATTATTTTATTGAACCGGTGATGAAATTACAAATTTATGTTAGCTAGATAGCGAAAAGAGTGTTTGACATTTAACAAAATCGACCTCCCGCTGAGATACAGCGTGGGTTTTGCGATTCAAATGTACGCGTGGCAAGATGTCAAATAAATCAAACTTGAAACGAGTCTAATAATGTTGCATGGAAAATACCTTCGAGTTGATAAGCAGACAGAAATAAATATTTCGTTCTCATTGAGGCTATACAAGCCGCTACATCGCATCAATTAAGACCAATTAGCCGATGATTAAGTTATAGTTGTTTACGACCTGTTCAATTTGGAACACTTCAGTTGTCATGTGAGAGCAACCTCTGTATGTAAACGTATTAATTACTTCGATGTCATGTTGTGTACCTACTGCGCTGGTGATTTTTTTCGCATTCCCGGATAAGGTTATTTAGGGTCAACATAGAAACATGCTAGCAGACAGGATATCCCATTCATTCCGATGTATCGAGCAGACGCTATAGTATGCGTCATACTAACCGATATGATTTATTCGGATATATACGCGTTATTTATATGACTAACCTCTATTGCCACCAGCCATACGTTCGCGCAGACGGGTTTTATAATTTGAACATTTATATTAATCGTTGCGTCCAGTGTCTCATATAGAATGGATAATATTATTTTATTACAAAATTGCTAGATCGCGAAACAAATTGTTACGACTTATCGCTCCGTATATCTCATTCCTGATGGAATCCATCGCCCTGTAAAACGTACATTACGGATTATTAATAATTTATCGCGTTTTTATGGAAGTATACGTAACGATATATATTATTCATTTTAGTACATAGGTTAAGTTTGTAATTATGATTTCTTACTCGATAAAAACGTACGCCTAGCTCGAATAATATAATGAACTTACCCGTATATTCGTTGAAGCCGCTTGAGGACTGAGACCGTTCTAATCGGTATATATTTATATAGAAGCGTTGGTTATTTATGGATCGGTTCGTAGTCTATATTTATAGAATGGTACGAGATCGCTATTTATAAAGCTATTACCAATAGGCTATATAGTGACGCGTATACCAAAAAAAGCAAAGAGCGTAGTGGTGGTGGTGACGTATACGCAACAAGTGATGACGTATACACAACATACAAAGAGCTCTGTAGTGGTGGTGGTGACGTATAAGCAACAAGTGATGACGTATACACAACATACAAAGAGACGGGTTTACTACTTACTCTGATGACCCACTAATGAGCTTAATGTTTAAACGAGCAAGTTCTAACAACTTATATTAATCACTCTCGTTGGCGCGGATGAAAGTGTAAATGTGGTTATTCATGTGGGAGGAAACCGTGAGTACCCGGAGAAAACCATCTGTCCGATATGGCGACCACCGTACCATATCACATACTTCCCGGTCCGTGGATCGAACCCGGGTTGCATTGATGAGAAGCGAGCGCGCTAACCACTGCGCTAATCAAACAGAATTCAAACCTATATCAGAAGCAATAACTATGGTCGCATTGACTTCATATTTCCCGGAATTACCTCCAAGATTGCTAACCAAAATTTGATACTATCGTTTTCATATGATACAGCATGCATAGTAACAACAGAAAACCAATAACTGTCACAGAATATCGAGCGAACGCTCAATTAATCGTCACTGTCGCCTGATGAGAAAGAATTACGTCTTATCGAGATATAAACACTCTAAACATGGTATGCCAATTATACAGACGGATCTGTAGTCCAGTTGTAACACGCTGGACTGGTAATCCGGGGATCGCAGGTTCGATGCCCCGTCTGACCCTAATAAAATGAACAGTCTTTCAAGATGGAACGTTAAACCGAGGTCTCGTGTCGGTGCTTTACACCGTGCACGTAAAAGAACCAGAGGAGACTCTGGAATGGGTAGTAGTAGTGAGTTTAATTATCCTCGCCGTCGGCGAACCATGTGAGCGAGCATTCTAAGTAGATTATCTGCAATGAAGATATCCAGATCATTGCAACAGAGTCCAAGGTTATTAAAATACTTTAAAAGAGATGTCTAACTAAAATAACCAGCCGAATGTCAAAACTGGCATCTCCATTACAAATGGCGTAAAACAGCTGACAACTGTTCACATAATCTACCAATCAAAACCAACCGCGGGAAATCATAACTATTAATCTGACCTAAGTAACCTTACAACTTTGAATTATATTGAATTCAACCATTTGGACCATTCCATTACGTAACAGGGGTAAATGCAAGCATTACGGGAACTATGTGTGTTATTACAAAAAGGCTAAAATCAGCACTGCTACATCCTTCGCCTCTCCGTTAAATGACGTCTCGTCATTTAAACTACAACAAATAAAATAAATCTGGTCAACATACTAACACTTTAAGTCTTAATACTACTATGTCCACAATAAATGTAATAAACTATTGCATCAACTGCCAATGTCCATAAACAATTCCATCACATTCTATGCTCTATCAAGGCTGTAGTATTCAACAACCTGTAAACACACAAACAACACTTGTTAACTGCACTCCGCTTTCCTCAGCTGAAAGAAAATACTGCAAAGATTATCGAACAATTATATAATACATCCCATCCTCGTCGCCACATTAAAATAATAAAACCACAGAAAAGAAAATATCGATTTCTCTTCTCTCTTGTACTTGTAATTACGTCCTCGACACATTTCTGAAACAGAACGATACGTGCATTAATTATTATATAGTTACTTCAGCACATGTGTAAATATCATGCCTTTATGAAATCGTATTACAACTTTATGATAAAACAGTGATTTGTTTTTCCTCTTGAGTTTATATTGTTAAGCGACTATTTCAATGTCACTTTTTATCAATTCCAATCAAATCAAAATGTCACATCACTCCATATATACACTTAAAAAAATCACTTCATAACCGTTTCGCACAATCTGTTGGCCATATCTGAACTGACTTTGGATAAAATTCTTGACTCGAGAAGTTGTTTTAATGCCTCTGATCTACTGTCACGCTCAGTTATCTGACTAAGATGGTACTCTTCTAAATATTTTGGCTTCTTGGATGTTCTGTCAGATGTTCTTGGATGCTCTCTTGGTTCAGGTCTTGATTCTACATGCCTGGGTCTAGGTTTACTTGGCCTAACTATATCAGTTGTTTGCACTTTAACTACTTCTTCTCTTTGATCCTGTACTTTAGCTACCGTTTCTGCTCTGTCTTCTGCTACTACACTCGTATATTCTCCTACAGCTTCAATTGCTTCTTCTCTCACTATATCTTCTTTTATGTCATCAACTACTCTCATCTATGTTCCTACAACTTCAATTGCTTCTTCTCTAATTATATCTCCATATATTACTTCAGTGACTCTCATATCTTCTGCTGTTGGCGTGTCTGTGTGACTTTCAACGTGCCTGTGTGCATCGTCTACTATAAGATTGTCTATCCATGCAGCACCTTCTACCTCTTCTTCATTAACTTCAACGTCTTCTTCATTGTCAATTGCTACCAATCTCTCTTCTGCCATAATATGCTAATGTTACATATTCGTCTTCCTCTGATTCCTCTGAATCAGATCTATTTGCGACGTCGCAGTTTCTATTATTCGCTACCACTTCTATCTTCTTACTTCCTTTGTTCTGTCTTACAGTTACAACTGGTTGTTTCCTCTGTGACCTATTCCTCGGTTTAGGAATTGGTCTATCTCGTAACACCTCTATATCCGGTACATTGTCAATAGTACCTAAAGGTAACACTATTGTTGCTCAAATGTATACCATGCGCTCCACATGTCTGTCAAATTTGACACACTAAGGAAGTAAACAAATTATCACCGATTGCGCATGCGTTATTTCTCAGGCCCTAATAAAATAAACAGTCTTTCAGATGGGACTTTAAACCGAGGTCTCGTGTCGGTGCTGTACACAGTGCACTATCCTCCAAACTACTAAAATGAATTATATCTTCAGGAGGCGTCGCTCATACGGGCAACCGGTAGCGACGAAAAATAAACGTAAAAACACACATTGGAGTAACCATTAGTTCTATCTAGTACAGAAATGCGTACCTAATACACCAGTTAAGGTAAATGGTAAGCAATGACGAAAGCAATTAGTTAGATAAAAATATAAGGCAACCGGTAGCGACGATAAATAAACGTAAAACACACATTGGAGTAACCATTAGTTCTATCTAGTACAGAAATGCGTACCTAATACACCAGTTAAGGTAAATGGTAAGCAATGACGAAAGCAATTAGTTAGATAAAAATATAAGGCAACCGGTAGCGACGATAAATAAACGTAAAACACACATTGGAGTAACCATTAGTTCTATCTAGTACAGAAATGCGTACCTAATACACCAGTTAAGGTAAATGGTAAGCAATGACGAAAGCAATTAGTTAGATAAAAATATAAGGCAACCGGTAGCGACGATAAATAAACGTAAAACACACATTGGAGTAACCATTAGTTCTATCTAGTACAGAAATGCGTACCTAATTCACCAGTTAAGGTAAATGGTAAGCAATGACGAAAGAAATTGGTTAGATAAAATATAAGGCAAATGGTAGCGACGATAAATAAACGTAAAACACACATTGGAGTAACCATTAATTCTATCTAGTACAGAAATGCGTACCTAATACACCAGTTAAGGTAAAGGGTAAGCAATGATGAAAGCAATTAGTTAGATAAAAATATGAGTAATTATGGTAGTGCTATATGTCTTACTAATCGTTCTGATAGTGGCTAGATAAAGTCACGTTTGATATTATTAAAGTGCTAATTTCGTGGCCGCGAATTAGATTAATGAATAATTCGAGGTATTTAAGTACATGCAATTATCTTGCTTGCAATCTAATACATCGTCATGACAAACACTTCTTGGAATTATCACTGTACTCAATTCGCTATAGAGCTACATACATTTTGTATTCGGTAGTAATTTTCTCGGAAACATCCATTTAGCAATTGACAAAATTGACTTACTACCTGTACGGAAGATCGATAAGGATGTTTCCTGCTCCAAACATTTAGTTTATGTTAATTTATTTGAGCTCGATTGCAAGCTTTTACAACATTAGATAAATAGCCCTCGATACCTCATTCGTGATGGAATTCATCGCTATTGAAGAGAGAAGAGGCAACGTGGGATGTAAGTGCCTTTCCTAATGACACAATTGTAACGGTTACAGCTTGGTTTGAACTCCAGACATGTCACACCTGAAGCGAATGCGTTACCACTGCACTATCAAGACTTCCACGATACAAAACCCTAACACGTTGAGGATATATTTATATATATATAAAAGTCTGTTTTCATGTCATCTACACCACAACCAACCAGTAGCAAAAAGCGAGTTATGTCTTCGCCATCAGACAATTGTGATCCCAGGAAAACGAAGGCCATTTTGCATGCTATGGAGAACGAGGCAATAGACACGCCCAAGTTAACAAACATTGCACTTGGTTAAAATGACTTGGCGAAGATTGCCGAAGAACTGGAGACATCTTTTAAAGATGAATTAGAGGCAATGATCAAACAAGCAATGATCAAACAAATGATGAATTAGAGGCAATGATCAAACAAGCAATGACTAACAAAAGATGAATTAGAGGCAATGATCAAAAAGCAATGACCAAACAAAAGGTGAATTAAAGGCAATGATCAAACAAGCAATGACTAACAAAAGATGAAGTAGAGGCAATGATCCAAACAAGCAATGACCAAACAAAAGATGAATTAGAGGCAACGATCAAAAAGCAATGACCAAACAAAAGGTGAATTAAAGGCAATGATCAAACAAGCAATGACTAACAAAAGATGAAGTAGAGGCAATGATCCAAACAAGCAATGACCAAACAAAAGATGTATTAGAGGCAACGATCAAACAAGCAATGAACAAACAAAAGGTGAATTAGAGGCAACGATCAAAAAGCAATGACCAAACAAAAGGTGAATTAAAGGCAATGATCAAACAAGCAATGACTAACAAAAGGTGAATTAGAGGCAATGATCAAACAAGCAATGATCAAACAAAGGGTGAATTAGAGGCAATGATCAAACAAACTATAAGAGATTCCACGACAGCAACTGTAGAAGGTGTGCTGATAGGTCTTCAAATGAAAGTGATGCTTCTTGAGAACGACAATATTCGTCTAAAACAGGAAAACGATTCTCTTAAAATGAATGTAACTACTAGTAAATTACAGACTGCTGCAGATGCGGTAGAGCAATTCAGTCGTTGCAACAATCTGCGCATCACTGGCCTCCCGGAATTGAGCGACGAGAACACCCACCATTGTAATGAACATGTGTAAAAGTCTGAAAATAAATATGCATCATGACGAAATTGACAGGTCACATCGAGCAGGGAAAAGAAGCGAGACTGGTCACCAACGTTCTATCATTGTCAAATTTACATCCTACCGGGTTCGTCAGCGGCTTTACAAGGCTAGATCCGCACTCAAATCTACCGCTTTCTCTGGAGCATACCTAAACGAGGATCTCACAAAGAAAGGTAGTTTCGCGTTCTATTGGGCAAGACTCTTGGTCAAACGTAAACAAATTGAAAGCTGCTGGACGTCCGACGGCGTTATCATTGTCAAGGACAACACGGGAAAGCTTCATCGTGTTGATGGTAGTGATGAACTTCTCAGCTTCGAAAACGAGTAGTTTAAACTTTATTTATTTTACAACGATTGCGAAGCAAGGTCTAACAACTTAATATATTAATCACTCTCGTTGGCGCGGATGAAAGCGTATATGTGATCTTTCGCGTGGGAGGAAACCGGAGTGGATGTTTACATGATATTGTTATGTCAACAATCCGCGTATACGACGATTGTTTATTAGTTGAAATACTCGGTATTTGAGGCACATATTTGGAAAACAATTATACCATATAATAGGAAAGTACATCCTGTAGACATTTGTGTTTTCACTGATGTAGTGTTTAAGGTTAAAACATTGCTAAATAGTTCACAAAGTGGAATTATTAATAAATTGTCCAAATATATTTCTTTAGCAAATGAACTTAGAGGCTGAATGACATGGTCTCAAATTTGTGTTTATAAATTTGTGTTAGCGTGACTTTAAATGTGTTCCTATTAGTATAATGAATGTATTATACTTATGCAAAACGTTCATGCTCACTATGAATGTATTTATACTTATGCAAAACGTTCATGCTCACTATGAATGTATTATACTTATGCAAAACGTTCATGCTCACTATGAATGTATTATACGTATGCAAAACGTTCATGCTCACTATGAATGTATTATACGTATGCAAAACGTTCATGCTCACTATGAATGTATTATACGTATGCAAAACGTTCATGCTCACTATGAATGTATTTATACTTATGCAAAACGTTCATGCTCACTATGAATGTATTTATACTTATGCAAAACGTTCATGCTCACTATGAATGTATTATACTTATGCAAAACGTTCATGCTCACTATGAATGTATTATACTGCAGTTACTGCCCCTGCATACTCACTAAAAGTAGATAGGTCCTATTACGTGTTTTCCTCTGTTTTTATCGTTGTTGCCTTTGCACAACATGCTAGCAATTTGATTCCACTATCGCTTATAATTATTAAATTACTATATCTCATCAGGTCTCCTACATAATATGCAATGGGAACCTATTTGTAAAATAATGTTATCACTTAATTAACACGTTTTTGATAAAATAGCAATTATTATACCGCAACATCTGGTTAGGGCACACCAGTAAAAACAAAGGATTCTAACTAAAAGGACCTATTCACATTTTGGAATAAATCAGACTTTATCTGCCAAGGGAGGTAACAGAAAATTACAGATGTCTCTCATTGCTGCAGACACGCCTTATGCTTAGACAATAACATATTCGATTGCAAATTGACGAGGGTCCCATTATCGATTATGATTATTCCGCGATTTAGAATTATAATTATTTATATGGCTATCTTTAGTGCCTATCATAAGAATGTCCGATCCTTTATGCTCTGAATTAGCATAATGTCTATCATTATCTCCAGACATATTTGCGCTTTGTTGTATGTAATTAGGCGGAAGTGCGTCGGAGGTCCGATGGTTCGAAAGTAGTCCTGATAACTAATATAGTGCAGTTTTCTTTTTGGTATAAAAGACAGTGCATAGTTGTTGTGTATTTTATTTTTAGAAAGTATGTGACTTGAGACTACACCCAACAGCATTCCTAATCGGTCACCAGGCATTTTATGATATTAGGGGCCAACAAATAATAATAATATAATATAAATAGTTTCATATTGTCATTTTGTTAAAACATAGACTTTTTGTCTTTCCTATTTTTCTTTACATTTTTACATAGCTATCAATAAATCATTTGTTCAATAAATGTGTACGCTACTTCTAAAGAATCATAGAAAATGTCTGCTCATTCTGGTACATCTTTTTGATATAAGGGGACGGTCGTCACTAATGTTGGTAACACTTGTGATCCAACCCGTTTGTTTCTAAATTATAGCAGTTTCACTCGTATAATATTCGTTACATTTCATTTGTTGAACAATTATTGACCGATTACACGAGTGTGTGTATTTACGTTTATTTATCGTCACTACCGGTTGCCCATATGAGCGACACCTCCTGAAGAGACTAGTCAATTTAGATTTTTGGAGGATACAATGATACAGACAGAGACCCATTCCAGAGTCTCCTCTGGCTCTTTTACGTGCACGGTGTAAAGCACCGACACGAGACCTCGATTTAACGTCCCATCTGAAAGACTGTTAATTGTATTAGGGTCAGGCGGGGGATCGAACCCGTGATCCCTGAATTACCAGTCCAGTGTGTTACCACTGGACTACAGATCCATCTGTAGGGCATAACGACCTGTAATAAAATGTATTAAATTAGACTATTTGACTATTCATATTATATTGTTGTTATTGTAATATTAAAGAAATCTGAAAATTTCATAGTATTAGACATTTTCACACACGATTGGATTCATTTTCCCCACAAAACGTTCCGATTTACGGTATCAAAAGCACGTTGATAATCTATAAATATGCACTAAAGCTTGGCATTTTTAGATAATCTCTAAAACCAAATTGAAAATCATTAAAAACAAGGATTCACCCCCCTTGTTAATGCGACTCCTTAAAATCAAAGAAAATAGTTTACCTATGATACTAACGTAATCCATCGAATTTTATATTGCTACTTTTGTGTTCCAATTTTCTGTTAATAATATTATTGTCGTAGTCTGAAACAAAATTTAAGAAATCACAAATATGGAAAAACACAAGATGACAGATTACGAATTGTGTTGAGTGTAGTTTATGTTATTGTGTGTTGTTTGAAAATATGCAATTTGCCAAATTAACCGACTAGTACAATGGCTGTTAACAGGGCCTCAGATGACACACAAAGACATGAATACACACAAAGGTTTCAAGTAATGATACTATTCTATCAACAGAACTAAGTTTATTTAATTTTCCCTCACTGGGAACAAAAAGAAAAATCTTTGTATTTTATATTTCTCTAAATCAGGAAAAATTACCCTTCAAGGGCCTCATTTTCATCAAACGAGTACAAATTTATTATTTGTATGTAAAACATTAGATACTACTATGCCTTCTCTATTAATTAGCATGTGAAAACAATTAAAGTAGTAACAATTAATTAAATTATTTGAATTTAAAAAGTGTTGTGTTTTTTTAAAATTTCTGTTAGTGGTCCCTTTGTGGGGGCCCCAACAATGGAGTCGAACGGCCTCTCGCGATTGTCTTCCGGGCGTTTTGGAAAGTATACACCCTCATGTTACTTGTGTGAAAATGTTGTGCTTTTTACACCTTCCGAACGAAATTATCATTGTGTGGTCCTTATCTACTACACTATGTGTAGAAAAGGTGTGACATAAAAAAAATAAAGAAATGTTGGTGTAATAAACTGACATTTCATACCTCGATAAAACGCAGAAAAAGAACATCCAATTGTTAAATTGAAAATCACAGATGTACATGCCACTGTAAAAATAGAACGTGCACATAGGATTGGTAAATATGACACTACAAAAAGAAGGCCAATTGTTGTGAAATTAGTCACTTCCCTACGAAAATGTCAGTCAAACAAAGACAGTCGATGAATTGCCATCTGATTCCGGGTATCATGTGAGCGAACAATGTCCCAAGGCTATCCAAGACAGACGTAAAGCGTTGATCTCTATCATGATGAAGGCTAGTGCAGATGACAAAAGAGCAGTGTTATCTTATGATAACTGATAATTAACGGCAAAGCATTCACGGTGGATACTGCGGTCAGGGCTGGCGATAGCTAGGAAGCTACCCAAGAACATTTAACATGTTCAGGGTATTAGAGCTAAATTAGAAAATTGTGATTTCTTAAATTTTGTTTCAGACCATGATTATATTATTAACAGAAAATTGGAACACAAAAGTAACTAATATAAAATTCGATGGATTACGTTAGTATCATAGGTAAACTATTTTCTTTGATTTTAAGGAATCGCATTAACAAGTGGGCGTGAATCCTTGTTTTTAATGATTTTCAATTTGGTTTTAGAGATTATCTAAAAATGCCAAGCTTTAGTGCATATTCATAGATTATCAGCGTGCTTTTGATACCGTAAATCGGAAAGTTTTGTGGGGAAAATGAATCCAATCTGGCGTGAGCTGTAATATGGTTGTGTGTGTGTGTTTTACGTTTATTTATCGTCGCTACCGGTTGCCCATATGAGCGACGCTTCCTGAAGAGATTAGTCATTTTAGATTTTTGGAGGATAGTGCAATGATACAGACCCATTCCAGAGTCTCCTCTGGTTCTTTTACGTGCACGGTGTAAAGCACCGACACGAGACCTCGGTTTAACGTCCCATCTGAAAGACTGTTACTTTTATTAGGGTCAGACCGAACCTGCGATCCCTGGATTACCAGTCCAGCGTGTTACCACTGGACTATATATCCGTCTGTAAAATGGTTAACATGCTAAAATGTATCTATATCAGAGTTCAATCGCGTGTGAAAATGTCTAATACTATGAAATTTTCAGATTTCTTTGATATTACAATTGGGCTAAAACAAGGTGAGCCCTTATCACCTGTGTTATTTATTCTATTTATTAATGATATTGTTGAACACTTGGATGTTAACTCGTTAACTGAAAAAGATCTGGATTTATTATCCATGTATTTGATATTATTTGCTGACGATATTGTTTTGTTCACGACACATGCCAGGGGTCTACAATCTCAAATTGATAGTTTTACCAGTATTCTGTGAAATGGAGCTTAACTATAAATGTAAATAAAACAAAAATTTGTATATTCGAAAAGCGTAAACTGAATCATAATGTTATATTTTGTATCAATGGAATACAAATAGATATTGTTGATAGCTTTACATATCTTGGTATTAAGTTTACATATACAGGAACTTTAACTGGTGCTATAAAATGTTTAATTGATCAAGCATTAAGAGCTTATCACAATTTAGTGTCATTATTTGATAGAGTACACATGGATGTTAAAACTGAACTTAAGTTGTTTGATGCAATGAGTGTACCTATTATTTGATATATTTCTGAGATTTGGGGTATCTACAACCTAAAGGATGTCTATAAATTACATTTGAGATTTTGTAAATATATATTGGGTTGTTAAGCTGTAAACACCTGCCAATGCTATATATGGTGAATTAGGACGATTCCCAGTATCTGTTATAGGTAAAGAGAGAGTAATTAAAGTTTGGCTTAAAGTAATGAAAAAGTTGATTCTCCCATGAATAATATATAATTATGCTGATCTGTGTAATAATGTTAACGGTAAATGTTGGGCCAGCCGAGTGTTCCATAATTCCATAATTGATCATCTTGGTTTTACAAATGTTCGACTCAATTTTGATGCTAATATTAAATATTTACCTATTATATTATATCTTTATTTCTGTCTCATCTATGTACAGTACATACATTACAGTTAATATAAACACATACATTGCACATAGCCATTCTACAAATGAGAATTATAAGAGACAATAACGTTTTACAATACATGGAACATGTCTCACTTTCTAAAAACTATGTGAAAGTCGCTAATCATTACATTAAAAAATATTTAAAATACTGATTTTTAAGATTCTGACAGGGAAAAGGTGCACTATCGCGCAAATTAGAATATGTTTTAAGAAATCAGAACCACCTCTGATCAGATCAAGGACGGATGGATTAGCAGCCTTTACATAGTTCACTTAAAAAAGTGTTCACTAGTAAAATAATGTACACATTATTTACACAGATACCTATGTTGAAAAGGAGAATTACTTGACCAGTTCGTTCAAGACTGGAACTAATCTTATTCAGTAAACACAATGTCGAAACTTGATTATTATTGTAAATTTAAGCTGACATTCTGTTATGACAAGGCCGTCGTCGCCGGTCCGTCCGGTCCGGCCACCACTTTTTTGGCCGAGTATGGTATTTTCAATATTCGTATGGTATTGACTCAGATACCCTTACCGCGACGACAACTGACTGCTTGCTCAGAATGAACTTTATCGTTGAGTAACTGCCGCGGTCAATGTTACGACGGCGCCAGTAACATGACCGGTGCTAAGAAGGGCGTAGCAACGCAGATTCGGGACCAAGAGCAACGTGCAATTTACACACATTGTTATGGGCACGCCCTAAACTTAGCAATAGGCGATACAGTGAAACAATCCAAGGTCATGCGAGACGCACTGGACATAACGCACGAGATCTCCAAACTCTTGAAGTACTCGCCGAAAAGAGAATTATTCAATGATTCTCGAATTCTCTTCAGACTCTGTGACATTCAGTCAGTTAAAAACAGTACATGTATATTAATTTAAAGTAATGGCATGTCAGCGTTGTTTCTCTACTGTGCCTGCTATGGGTCGCCAATCAAGAACACCAGCAATGTGAGTAAAGTCTTTTGCCACAGAAAGACTAAGTATATTTATAAATACATTTGGTGGGATTCATAGGCGATTAGCACAAACCACAGTTGCCACACAGACGAAGTGTCAAGTGTGGACCATCAGGAAGCATGAAACACTTATTTTAAACTTATTTATTTTACAACGATTTTGAAACAAATTAATCAAGCTCGTTGGCTCTGATGATTTTGCGAGAGTGTGGTCCTTTAAACACTTACGTTGAAGAAAAAACATTGTTAATTTTAAGAAAAGTTGGCATTAATAAAAGGCTAACATACACACTGAAATGCCTCCAGATGCAAGGAAATCGAGTACAGAATCCAAAAAAATCTCGGGGGAGCATGCCCCCGAACCACCCTAAAAAAGTCGCACTTTCAGTGCTCCTATATTTGGCCGGACCACTTTCAAATTGCCGGCGACGGCACTGTATGAAGATTATATTGACCAAATTTCTAGTGATAGTTTACGTCAATGTTTTACATGTTTAATGTTAACATCCCATAAATTAGAAATTGAATTTGGAAGATTTAATGGTATTGATAGAAACAATAGATTATGTAAAGTATGCAATCAAAATGTAATTGAATCAGAATACCATTTTATATTATGTTGTGAACAATACAGAGATATAAGATTGAAATATTTGGGCTCCATAGCATGGCCATCAATGAATACATGTATATCTATCATGTCATGCAAACATAAAATATATATAAATGTTTGTAAATACATAGTTTTTTGTCAATTACTACTGTTTCTTAAATGTATTGTATGTGTTTATATATATATGTATATCTGTAACATGTTTTGTGATGTCTTGGCCATATTTCTATCATTGTAAATGGCCAAAGGCAATATAGTTGCTGATTATACCAATCAATTTGAAACTTGTTAAAATATGCATTTAATTTGTGCGTTTTGCGATTATATGTCGTTTTAACATTATGTATGGATACATAAATAATGGCATACAGATGTAATATAAGGGAAGCAACCGTGAAGCAATCGGACTAAATCCAGATAACGAGTTGTTCCTCTTGTTCAACAATCGTGAGTCAAATTTTACGTAATATAAAATTCGAATATCTCATCGTTGACGAAGATAACTCGGGTATATAGACGGTTGGTTCGGCACGAAGTGATTATCTGCCTCCGTGGTCGAGTGGTTAAGGTCGCTGACTTGTATATCACTGTAACCTATCATCACTTATGATCACGGGTTCGAGCCCCTCTCAGACCGTGTCTGTTTATATGAAAAATGTGGCAGTTTCTTACGTAGGTTGGTGCACCAAGTACTGGTTAACCGCTGGAGCTTGCCCAGGAAAGGTGTTGCTAGGTAAACTGCCAGTCGCTCAAATGGGCAACCGGTAGCGACGTTAACGTTTGCAGCCCCGCTGGAGCCGTTACGATTGTGCCCTTAGGCAAGGCATTTAAATTCCACGTTGCCTCTTCTCTCTCCCTCGTGGCGATGGATTCAATCAGGAATGAGGTTTCGAGAGTGATTAATATAAGTTGACATAACTTGTTTCGCAATCGAGCTAAAATAAATTTGTATAAACTAACGTTTGCAGCTTCTTACGGAAGTTTGGTGCACCAAGTACTGGTTAACCGCTGGAGCTTGCCCAGGAAAGGTGTTGTTAGGTAAACTGCCAGTCGCTCAAATGACAGACTGAACATAAAACATTTTAAATGTTAATTTTAAGTGTTTGTGTCATTGAAAAGAATAAATAATGTCAATATAAGTGTAAGAACTTGTTTCGCAATCGAGCTAAACTAAATTTGTATAGACCAGACGACGCACGTGGAGAATGTGGCCATAAAACGCCACAGTTCAGAAGAGAGATACACTGTGTCACACCTACCAGGCGAAACAAGAACATCAGTCGTAGAAACATGATCATCTTCGACGATGCAGACACCCACATGACTGATGATTGAGCTTATTTACCCTCGCATCCGGATAACCATATGGGCGAGCGTTCACACATGACTCCACTTTAAATAATAATACAGGATTGAAAATAAAACACGTACTCGTGTTTATAACAACTGTCTTTCTTTCATAATAATTTATTGGTCTATTCTAAACAGGCACATGTTATCAACAAACCAAGAATAATAAACTAAAAAGCATACATGTATATGAACATTATTATTAATTATTAAGAAATAATATTGTGTGTGTTTTAGGTTTATTTATCGGCGCTACCGGTTGCCCATATGAGCGACGCCTCGTGATGAGATTAGTTATTTTAGATCTTGGAGGATAGTGCATGATACAGGCAGAGACCCATTCTAGAATCTCGTCTGGTTCTTTTACGTTCACGGTGTACAGCACCGACACGATACCTCGAAATAATATTAATTTTGTCTTTCAGTTATGTATTGGTGAATACAACATGGTTTGGAGTTCTAACGTGATGGAATTGACAACACAGGCCAGGCCGTATGCCTAACTGACCAAACTATCTAAAAAGCTCCAAAATAGTTATTTTTTGGAAAGCGCAAATGACGTCAGAAAACTACACAAATGCTAGTAAAATGATGTCACGTTCTAAACCATGGTTTATTGCAGATTTAAACACGGATGATTCCTTGAGTATTCCCAGAGTATACACACACAATGCCGAGTAATGTTAAAATAAATAATTTGTAATCTCAATAGGACCCAGCTAAATTATTAAACATGCTTTCCTTCCCTTGATTAATATTTATTGGAAACAGACTTGTTTATTTTTGTTGCTTTTGCCGCTATATGGAAACTTACGAATCGTCAAATCCACTTTGTTAACACATGAAAGAGCTAGATTTAGCTTAATTCATAATATTCCAAATTATTAAGAGACAACATGTATATATGTAGTTTTTGTCTTTTATTGATGCAATAATTCACCTTTTAAACAACTATTATTTACGCAGCGCACCTGGTGTATAATTTGGCTGAGACGACGATATTTGAGGATATTTGAGGTTATTAGTGTAAGATAGGATTTTATTTCATCGAGTGATCAAGGAAATATTTATATCCACTCCTGGCGTACAATAATAAAGTTTGAAACACAAATCCTCTTTTTCTTTTATGCTTTCCAATCATTTTGGCTAATGTAATATTTGTTTTCAAATTTTATTCATTTTAACTGCTCTGTCTGGAGCCTCAATTCACTGAGTACAACCGCACATCCACATTAGTTTCTGTTTGCTGTCAAAAGTAAAAACTAGACAAATCAAATTCATTAGGATATATTACTTAATAATTAACTGTTTTAATGCTAGTCAGAAAATAGCTAAAATACAACAGTACATATAATCGCGCAGGAATACGAAACGCAACCGGTGGCGGAGATAATGCCATCTTTCACTGTTTCAAAGCGGTGTAAGGGGGAGTTTTCTTTCACTGAAACTCTATCATTCATTGGATTTATAATTTTACGGAGAGTCATAATATATTGATAAGCCATTAACATATTTTTGTACCCCATAACTTGCAATGTTGAGATACCCATAGCCTGGAAAGTTCAGAAATCCACAAAGCCTAAAGTTCAGAGACCCACATTCTGCAAAGCTCAGAAACCCACAACACCTAAAGTTGACAGACCCTGTAATATTCAGAAGCACACAACATGGAAACTTCAGAGCACCACAACTTGGAAAGTTCAGAACACCACAATCTAGAAAGTTCAGAGACCGACAAACTGCAAAGTTCAGACACCCACAACCTGCAATGTTCAGACACCCACAACCTGCAATATTCAGACACCCACAACCTGCAATGTTCAGAGCACCCACAACCTGCAATGTTCAGACACCCACAACCTGCAATGTTCAGACACCCACAACCTGCAATGTTCAGACACCCACAACCTGCACTGTTCAGACACCCACAACCTGCAATGTTCAGACACACACAACCTGGAATGTTCAGAGCACTAACAACCTGCACTGTTCAGACACCCACAACCTGGAATGTTCAGACACCCACAACCTGCAATGTTCAGACACCCACAACCTGCAATGTTCAGACACCCACAACTGGAATGTTCAGACACCCACAACCTGCAATGTTCAGACACCCACAACCTGCAATGTTCAGACACCCACAACTGCAATGTTCAGACACCCACAACCTGCAATGTTCAGACACCCACAACCTGCAATGTTCAGACACCCACAACCTGCAATGTTCAGACACCCACGACCTGCAATGTTCAGACACCCACAACCTGCAATGTTCAGACACACACAACCTGGAATGTTCAGACACCCACAACCTGCAATGTTCAGACACCCACAACCTGCACTGTTCAGAGCACTCACAACCTGCAATGTTCAGACACCCACAACATGCAATGTTCAGACACCCACAACCTGGAATGTTCAGACACCCACAACCTGGAATGTTCAGACACCCATAACCTGGAATGTTCAGACACCCACAACCTGCAATGTTCAGACACCCACAACCTGCAATGTTCAGACACACACCCTGCAATGTTCAGACACCACAACCTGCAATGTTCAGACACCCACAACCTGCAATGTTCAGACACCCACAACCTGCAATGTTCAGAGCACCCACAACCTGCAATGTTCAGACACCCACAACCTGCAATGTTCAGATACCCACAACCTGCAATGTTCAGACACACCCACAACCTGGAATGTTCAGAGACCCACAACCTGCAATGTTCAGATACCCACAACCTGCAATGTTCAGAACACCCACAACCTGGAATGTTCAGAGACCCACAACCTAGAATGTTCAGACACCCACAACCTGGAATGTTCAGAGCACCCACAACCTGGAATGTTCAGACACACACAACCTGCAATGTTCAGAGCACCCACAACCTGCAATGTTCAGACACCCACAACCTGGAATGTTCAGACACACACAACCTGCAATGTTCAGACACCCACAACCTGGAATGTTCAGAGCACTCACAACCTGGAATGTTCAGAGACCCACAACCTGGAATGTTCAGACACCCACAACCTGGAATGTTCAGACACACACAACCTGCAATGTTCAGACACCCACAACCTGGAATGTTCAGAGCACTCACAACCTGGAATGTTCAGAGACCCACAACCTGGAATGTTCAGACACCCACAACCTGCAATGTTCAGACACCCACAACCTGGAATGTTCAGACACCAACAACATGCAATGTTCAGACACCCACAACCTGGAATGTTCAGACACCAACAACATGCAATGTTCAGAGCACCCACAACCTGGAATGTTCAGACACCAACAACCTGCAATGTTCAGACACCCACAACCTGCAATGTTCAGAGCACTCACAACCTGGAATGTTCAGACACCCACAACCTGGAATGTTCAGACACCTACAACCTGCAATGTTCAGAGACACACAACCTGGAATGTTCAGACACCCACAACGTGCAATGTTCAGACACCCACAACCTGGAATGTTCAGAGACCCACAACCTGGAATGTTCAGACACCCACAACCTAGAATGTTCAGACACCCACAACCTGGAATGTTCAGACACCCACAACCTGCAATGTTCAGACACCCACAACCTGGAATGTTCAGAGCACCCACAACCTGGACTGTTCAGAGCACGGGCAACCTGGAATGTTCAGACACCAACAACCTGGAATGTTCAGAGCACCCACAACCTGCAATGTTCAGACACCCACAACCTGGAATGTTCAGACACCCACAACCTGCAATGTTCAGACACCCACACCCTGGAATGTTCAGAGCACCCACAACCTGGAATGTTCAGACACCCACAACCTGCAATGTTCAGAGCACTCACAACCTGCAATGTTCAGACACCCACAACCTGCAATGTTCAGACACCCACAACCTGCAATGTTCAGACACCCACAACCTGGAATGTTCAGAGCATGCAGCCTAATAACCACAGAAAATGAATATGACGCTTGCATTATGTTGTCGACAAAGCAATGCCCAATGACAAGTGACGTCTTTGGTAAAAATATCAACCAATTGGTACACTAGTTCTATATGCGTTGACGTCAAATAGTCCTTCCTGTATCAAGTGAAATAAGCCAGCCTAAAACTGGGGCACCGGTTATATAAATATTAATAAATACTCCACAGTTCTCGAAATGAAAGTTGGTGATGAAAAATAATTACGTATCTATTTATTAATAATAACATATTTTCTTGAATCATGTGACATTTAAAGCGAAAACATAGCTTTAAATGCGTTTAATGGTAGTCTGGTATAATAGTTTTTGCATCCCCATATGAAACGAATGTTTAAATATGGAACCTATATTTACCCACTAATTTACAAGTGAATTTATAATTATGTGATATATTTTATATTTCACACCAGTATTTCAATGTAGACAATCGTTTATTAAAACTATGTGTAACTATATTCATGACAAGATAATAAGTTATTAATATATACTGACAACATATGTTGTTTTTACGTTTATTTATCGTCGCTACCGGTTGCCCATATGAGCGACGCCTCCTGAAGATATTAGTAATTTTAGATTTTGGAGGACAGTGCAATGATACAGACAGAGACCCATTCCAGAATCTCCTCTGGTTCTTTTACGTGCACGGTGTAAAGCACCGACACGAGACCTCGGTTTAACGTCCCATCTGAAAGACTGTTAATTTTATTAGGGTCAGACGGGGGATCGGCATATGACAACATAACAAAAACTGTGCACTTTTATATTGAGCGTTAATTTTTCGCTGCAAATTTTAGAATTATCGATTTTACTAATCATGAGTGAAGAAAATAATCCTTCACACATTGCAAAATAATCCTTCACACATTGCAAAATAATCCTTCACACATTGCAAAATAATCCTTCACACATTGCAAAATAATCCTTCACACATTGCACTATTTTACCCAATATTTCGCACATTTTGATACCAAATGTGTCTATATTTTTTCTAAAAGGATATACATTTTACCTCAAGTGCACCGTTTCTTTTTGGTGTCGGTATAGTAATAATATTACATTATAAATTCCCTGATTTTCTTACATAGCAATTGTACCTTTATAGCCAAAACGGATTACATAGGTATCGCAAATCGAATAATAAATAAATTGTTTTATTCCACTCTGTCATAATTAATTATATGAACACTAATAAAGACGCGCTCAGAGAAATTATGGTGCTGCAGATGAAGGTGTTGACGATATGATGGTGATGATGATGCTGCTAGTGATGACGATGGTGGTGGTGGTGATGCTGCTAGTGATGACGATGATGGTGGTGGTGATGCTGATGATGAGGATGACGATATATTATACAGATAGTGATTATATCAATATATTATCATATATAATATTCATATGCATTCATATAAAATGCATGCATTTATCTGTCTCAAAATGAATCTCATTATAAATGTGAATCTTAATTGAATGAATTTCCTCACCTGTTGCTAATGCTAATTAGATATCACGAACAAGTCCGGTAGTTTCCGTTTATTTCCGTGTCCAAATTTATATAATTTCATTGGATAATGACCACTGCCGTAATTGTACGTCATTATAATAACAGCGAAGCGTCATCGATGACGCAATCAATGACGTATCGCTACTATTCATGTGTTGTTCAAGTGCCTACTATTACCATTTGACCCACACTGCACTGATATTGTTTGTACGCATTCCGCCTTTAATTGTAGTGTGACTGATCTCCCTTTAAATAATGTTATTTAATGTGATGGTTAGTAAGACCATACATTGAAACAGATATACAACATAAAAATGATAGTAAACACAAGTGTGATCTGCACACGCATTATTCTGTAGAATGATTGAATTAAGGACCGAATCGTGTGACCCCACTTGGGGAATTAGTTCCGGGTCGTTGCATCCTAGAAAGTAGTTTTTACAATCAAGCATACCATAATTTGATGATGTTTTAATGTAGAACCAGAGACTGTTTGTATTACTTATTGTGATTGTAGTGCATCTATGGCAGTTGTGCTCATTTGAAGAAGACATTGTGTGACTTTATTCCAGTACTACTTGCTACAGCGCAGTGATGAGTAAGCAGCCCTACATGACAGCTATGATCCCTACGCATTCTATTTTTAACCAGTGTTTGTTTACATTTGAAAATTGTGAAAAACTTCCATGGTGATGCCATGACTTACTGGTGTCTAACAGCAAGCAGCAGCCCTGGAGTTTACAGAACTGCATGAGGTAAATATGGATTATTGTTTGGAACTGAGAATTTGGCTTTGACAGTTCATCGATTTACCATAGCACGAAGGAGAAATACAGTGGTGTGCATCCGAATCGCGGGTTAATGGTTTCCATCGGGGTATGAACTACATTGGGCGTGGTCAAAGTGTGCGTGGAGGCCGAACACCTGCGATTCATTACTTATTTATATTAATTATTCGTTTCAATTATACAAAGAAAAGATGGCACACTTCGCATTTAGACTGTTTTTCTTCAAGACATGCACCTTACTGTCTGCCGGAACATCCCTGGAACAGCGTAACCTGTAAGGCACGCCTTTTATCGCGGCAAACGCTGTCTAACACTAATACGCATGCCCGTAACGTCAAGTTCAAGTGCGCATGTCAGTTGCATATCATTAGTTGGGAACCCTCATACGAAAATGTATGCAATAAGGGCACATACGTTCATTATACTATAGTCTTTATTTATCCTCCAATATTGAAGAGCATACAAACATGTTACATATAAATTATCAGAACATTTACATCGGCGAAATATTTTACAATTATATACATATTCATTACGCAACAGAAATAAACATCTATTTTAATATACATAACATAGTATGTATAATCGCAACGGATTATGTACATTTTGTAATACTTCGACCCTTACTCGTAAGTGATTGAAGCTAATCATTCATATTAATTCTAAACAAAGGGCAGTTAAACTATTTAGCAAAAATGACGCCCGGTTATTTAAACGTACATGTATGCATATCACATTATTATTATACATGGTCATCTAATTCTGTTTTAAAAACAATCTACAACGTTCAACTGGTAAAACACGTATATAAAGCATCGGTAATGAGTTCCAGGCTATACAGACGGATCTGTAGTCCAGTGGTAACACGCTGGACTGGTAATCCAGGGATCGCAGGTTCGATCCCCCGTCTGGCCCTAATAAAAAGAACAGTCTTTAAGATGGGACTTTAAACCGAAGTCTCGTGTCGGTGCTTTACACTGTGTGCGTAAAAGAACCAGAGGAGACTCTGTATCATTGCACTATCCTCCACAAATCTAAAATGACTAATCTCTTCAGGAGGCGTCGCTCATATGGGCAACCGGTAGCGACGATAAATAAACGTAAGCACACAACATTCCAAGCTATGTACATTGGTATTATGCTGAACACTTTTCCCCATCGTCTATGACTATATCTACAGGGGCTGCTCCGTTCTCCGCTACTGTACTAGTTTCAGGGGATGTTGCGCTTTTATATCCATCAAGCCAAAACGTCGTCATTAATCCCTTGCCCTGTAACATAAATTATTCTTTAATAAATGTATATGAAAATGCACAGACCTACCAGGAATAGAGTAAACAGGTTAGGGGAATTAGTTACACCCTGTCACAATCCAATATGGATATTGAATTTGTCAGCTTACGGTTATCTCCGGTTCTTTTACGTGTACGGTGTAAAGCACCGACACGAGACTTCGGCTTAAAGATCCATCTGAAAGATTGTTAATTTTAGTAGGGTCAGACCGGTTTTTTAAAACTTTATTTATTTTACAACGATTGCGAAGCAAGTTTTAACAACTTATATTAATCACTCTCTTTGGCGCGAATGAAAGCGTAAATGTGGTCATTCGTGTTGGATGAAACCGGAGTACCCGGAGAAAAACCCACCTGTCCAATATGGCGACCACCATACCATCTCACATACTTCCCGGTCCGAGGATCGAACCCGGGTTGCATTGGTGAGAAGCGAGCGCGCTAACCACTGCGCTAATATATGTCAGTGTATGAGTCGCAGTGCTTTCCACACTACTGTAGAACACTATTGATTCGTGAGCAGTTATATTTCGCTAATTTTCGCGACTTATATTGATCGCGAATTAATGATTCTCGTGAACAATACTGTGTCCGAATGTAGAGTTATATCCGAAAGTATGTAAATGTTATCACAATGATGAATGTCAATACAATAAGCGATATTCATAATATCTACCACATTCATGCTTGCAATAATTACGGATGTGCGAATTAAAACCTCGCGAATGTGTTGCAAATGTTCAAAATAAAATATACGCGAAATGATATTATTTCTGAATTTATTTTCTATTTTACAGTATTTGACGACCGTAGACATCTTCTGAAACATTTCCAGACCCTTTCTGTCGTATCACATATTGTACAATTTAAACCAAGGAGTGTTGCTGTCCACATGACACATACCAGTCTTTTTGATTTACCGGATACTGACAAAACTTAGTCATGACACATTCATGAAACGGCCAAGGACAGACTCATCTACCTGTTATACTTGGAAACAATGATTGTTATTTATGAAATACATGATACCTTACGTTAAATCGAGATCTCGTGTCGGTGCTTTACACCGTGCACGTAAAAGAACCAGAGGAGATTCTGGAATGGGTCTCTGTCTGTATCATTGCACTATCCGCCAAAATCTAAAATGACTAATCTCTTCAGGAGGCGTCGCTCATATGGGCAACCGGTAGCGACGATAAATAAACTTTAAAAAATGATACCTTAGAATGCATTACCTTAATCTCGACACTTCCTCTCTCTGTAATTTTGAATCGGTCGTGTTTACGAAGTTTGGACGATGACGATTCTGTCATTTGAATTCTCATAGCTGCAATAATAAATAATATTAAAACATGAATTTATTATTGATGTAAGTATGAACGCTCGAAATATTGTAACGGTAACAACAGAATAACGAATACGTTTATTTAAAGTCGCCACCGCATATATACATTTGGGCGACTGCATCACAACAACAGAATAATTCCATATACCACAAATATATACAGGATATGGAATATTGACTTCCGGAATATTGACTTCCGGATTAGATTTGACTACGACTTTTTGCGGCTTCAAGAGATGTAACTCTATACCCTGCAAATAATGAGATACATCGCTGGATTTTCTATTACCTCCCTTGACAGATAAATTCCGATTTATCCCGAAATGTATATTGTCCTTTTATATACTACTAAATGTATATTGTCCTTTTATATACTACTAAATTTATATTGTCCTTTTATATACTACATAAATGTATATTGTCCTTTTATATACTACATAAATGTATATTGTCCTTTTATATACTACATAAATGTATATTGTCCTTTTATATACTAAATAAATGTATATTGTCCTTTTATATACTACTAAATGTAGATTGTCCTTTTATATACTACATAAATGTATATTGTCCTTTTATATACTACATAAATGTATATTGTCCTTTTATATACTAAATAAATGTATATTGTCCTTTTATATACTACTAAATGTATATTGTCCTTTTATATACTACATAAATGTATATTGTCCTTTTATATACTACATAAATGTATATTGTCCTTTTATATACTACATAAATGTATATTGTCCTTTTATATACTACTAAATGTATATTGTCCTTTTATATACTACATAAATGTATATTGTCCTTTTATATACTACTAAATGTATATTGTCCTTTTATATACTACATAAATGTATATTGTCCTTTTATATACTACATAAATGTATATTGTCCTTTTATATACTACTAAATGTATATTGTCCTTTTATATACTACTAAATGTATATTGTCCTTTTATATACTAAATAAATGTATATTGTCCTTTTATATACTACTAAATGTATATTGTCCTTTTATATACTACTAAATGTATATTGTCCTTTTATATACTACTAAATGTATATTGTCCTTTTATATACTACTAAATGTATATTGTCCTTTTATATACTACTAAATGTATATTGTCCTTTTATATACTACTAAATGTAGATTGGTCCTCTTAATAGGCTTCCTCTGTTTTTATCGTTGTTTCCTTTGAACTTCAATCTAGTCATTTTCATCCGTTGTTTCATCTTATAATTATTAAATTTCCACAGATATCCTATGTCATATCCAATGGAATGTTTTCTGTACCATCATTTTGATAACTTACATTTATCATGCCGCAACATCGCGTAGGTAACATTAATAACAAATCAGTTGCAACATTTATCACGCCGCAACATCACGTAGGTAACATTAATAACAAATCAGTTGCAATATGGACACACTCTGGGCATCAATTACAGTCAAACATATGTCAAACATCTGTCCGATAAGCGCAGTGGTTATCGCGCTCGCTTCTCACAAATGCAACCCGGGTTTGATCCTCGGACCGGGAAGTATGTGAGATGGTACGGTGGTCGCCAGATCTGAGAGGTGGGTTTTCTCCGGGTATTCCGGTTTCCTCCCACACGAATGACCACATATACGCTTTCATCCGCGCCAATGAGAGTGATTAATATAAGTTGTTAAAACTTGCTTCAACTTAAATATACTAGTAGGCGAACTAAGATTTCTTATTTCATTATTTCATAAAATCGTGCTATGGTGTTTTTGTAGCGTCTATTATTAGACACATTACGATCTATTCAGCGCGTTATCTTATAAATTGCGTTTCTTTTGTCTTTGTCGTAGCCCCCCCCCCCCCAGCTAATTGATGTACCTACTCAAGAAGTAAAGAGTCATTTTATTCTCTTGGGCCCCGATTTATCAACGGTCGCAAGTCAGTCTTAGTTAAGTGCAAGATACAGACGACGTTCCATTTCCCGACCGATATATGGAATATGGTGTATAGTACCGGTATATGGAAAATGGTGCATAGTACCGGTATATGGAATATGGTGTATAGTACCGATATATGGAATATGGTGTATAGTACCGATATATGGAATATGGTGTATAGTACCGATATATGGAATATGGTGTAGAGTACCGATATATGGAATATGGTGTATAACACCGATATATGGAATATGGTGCATAGTACCGATATATGGAATATGGTGCATAGTACCGGTACATGGAATATGGTGTATAGTACCGATATATGGAATATGGTGTATAGTACCGATATATGGAATATGGTGCATAGTACCGGTAGGCTACATGGAATATGGTGTATAGTACCGATATATGGAATATGGTGCATAGTACCGGTACATGGAATATGGTGTATAGTACCGATATATGGAATATGGTGTATAGTACCGATATATGGAATATGGTGCATAGTACCGGTATCTGGAATATGGTGCATAGTACCGATATATGGAATATGGTGCATAGTACCGATATATGGAATATGGTGTATAGTACCGATATATGGAATATGGTGTATAGTACCGGTATATGGAATATGGTGTAGAGTACCGATATATGGAATATGGTGTATAGTACCGGTATATGGAATATGGTGTATAGTACCGATATATGGAATATGGTGTATAGTACCGGTATATGGAATATGGTGTATAGTACCGGTATATGGAATATGGTGTATAGTACCGATATATGGAATATGGTGTATAGTACCGGTATATGGAATATGGTGTATAGTACCGATATATGGAATATGGTGCATAGTACCGATATATGGAATATGGTGCATAGTACCGATATATGGAATATGGTGCATAGTACCGGTATATGGAATATGGTGTATAGTACCGATATATGGAATATGGTGTATAGTACCGGTATATGGTGTATAGTACCGATATATGGAATATGGTGCATAGTACCGATATATGGTGTATAGTACCGATATATGGTGTATAGTACCGGTATATGGTATATAGTACCGATATATGGAATATGGTGTATAGTACCGTTAAATGGAATATGGTGTATAGTACCGGTATATGGAATATGGTGCATAGTACCGATATATGGAATATGGTGTATAGTACCGATATATGGAATATGGTGCATAGTACCGATATATGGAATATGGTGCATAGTACCGATATATGGAATATGGTGTATAGTACCGATATATGGAATATGGTGCATAGTACCGATATATGGAATATGGTGCATAGTACCGATATATGGTGTATAGTACCGGTATATGGTGTATAGTACCGATATATGGAATATGGTGCATAGTACCGGTATATGGTGTATAGTACCGATATATGGAATATGGTGTATAGTACCGATATATGGAATATGGTGCATAGTACCGATATATGGAATATGGTGTATAGTACCGATATATGGAATATGGTGTATAGTACCGGTATATGGAATATGGTGTATAGTACCGATATATGGAATATGGTGCATAGTACCGATATATGGAATATGGTGTATAGTACCGATATATGGAATATGGTGCATAGTACCGATATATGGAATATGGTGCATAGTACCGATATATGGTGTATAGTACCGGTATATGGTGTATAGTACCGGTATATGGTGTATAGTACCGGTATATGGTGTATAGTACCGGTATATGGTGTATAGTACCGGTATATGGAATATGGTGTATAGTACCGGTATATGGTGTATAGTACCGATATATGGAATATGGTGCATAGTACCGATATATGGAATATGGTGCATAGTACCGATATATGGAATATGGTGTATATCACCGATATATGGAATATGGTGCATAGTACCGATATATGGAATATGGTGCATAGCACCGATATATGGAATATGGTGCATAGCACCGATATATGGAATATGGTGTATAGTACCGATATATGGAATATGGTGCATAGCACCGATATATGGAATATGGTGCATATCACCGATATATGGAATATGGTGCATAGCACCGATATATGGAATATGGTGCATAGCACCGATATATGGAATATGGTGCATAGTACCGGTATATGGTGTATAGTACCGGTATATGGAATATGGTGCATAGCACCGATATATGGAATATGGTGCATATCACCGATATATGGAATATGGTGCATAGCACCGATATATGGAATATCGTGCATAGCACCGATATATGGAATATGGTGCATATCACCGATATATGGAATATGGTGCATAGCACCGATATATGGAATATGGTGCATATCACCGATATATGGAATATGGTGCATAGCACCGATATATGGAATATGGTGTATAGCACCGATATATGGAATATGGTGCATAGCACCGATATATGGAATATGGTGCATAGCACCGATATATGGAATATGGTGCATATCACCGATATATGGAATATGGTGCATAGCACCGATATATGGAATATGGTGCATAGCACCGATATATGGAATATGGTGTATAGTACCGGTATATGGTGTATAGTACCGGTATATGGTGTATATTACCGATATATGGAATATGGTGTATAGTACCGGTATATGGAATATGGTGTATAGTACCGGTATATGGTGTATAGTACCGGTATATGGAATATGGTGTATATTACCGATATATGGTGTATAGTACCGGTATATGGTGTATAGTACCGGTATATGGTGTATAGTACCGGTATATGGAATATGGTGTATAGTACCGGTATATGGAATATGGTGTATAGTACCGGTATATGGTGTATAGTACCGGTATATGGAATATGGTGTATAGTACCGGTATATGGAATATGGTGTATAGTACCGGTATATGGTGTATAGTACCGGTATATGGTATATGGTGTATAGTACCGGTATATGGTGTATATTACCGATATATGGAATATGGTGCATAGTACCGATATATGGTGTATAGTACCGATATATGGAATATGGTGTATAGTACCGATATATGGAATATGGTGTATAGTACCGATATATGGTGTATAGTACCGGTATATGGTGTATAGTACCGGTATATGGAATATGGTGTATAGTACCGGTATATGGTGTATAGTACCGGTATATGGTGTATAGTACCGGTATATGGTGTATAGTACCGGTATATGGTGTATAGTACCGGTATATGGAATATGGTGTATAGTACCGGTATATGGTGTATAGTACCGGTATATGGTGTATAGTACCGGTATATGGAATATGGTGTATAGTACCGGTATATGGTGTATAGTACCGGTATATGGAATATGGTGTATAGTACCGGTATATGGTGTATAGTACCGATATATGGTGTATAGTACCGATATATGGAATATGGTGCATAGCACCGATATATGGAATATGGTGCATAGTACCGGTACATGGAATATGGTGTATAGTACCGATATATGGTGTATAGTACCGGTATATGGAATATGGTGCATAGTACCGATATATGGTGCATAGTACCGGTACATGGAATATGGTGTATAGTACCGATATATGGTGCATAGTACCGGTACATGGAATATGGTGCATAGTACCGATATATGGAATATGGTGTATAGTACCGATATATGGAATATGGTGCATAGTACCGGTACATGGAATATGGTGTATAGTACCGGTACATGGAATATGGTGCATAGTACCGATATATGGAATATGGTGTATAGTATCGATATATGGAATATGGTGCATAGTACCGGTATATGGAATATGGTGCATAGTACCGATATATGGAATATGGTGCATAGTACCGATATATGGAATATGGTGCATAGTACCGGTACATGGTGCATAGTACCGATATATGGAATATGGTGTATAGTACCGATATATGGAATATTGTGCATAGTATCGATATATGGAATATGGTGCATAGCACCGATATATGGAATATGGTGCATAGTACCGGTACATGGTGCATAGTACCGATATATGGAATATGGTGTATAGTACCGGTATATGGAATATGGTGTATAGTACCGATATATGGAATATGGTGCATAGTACCGATATATGGAATATGGTGTATAGTACCGATATATGGAATATGGTGCATAGTACCGATATATGGAATATGGTGTATAGTACCGGTATATGGTGTATAGTACCGATATATGGAATATGGTGTATAGTACCGATATATGGAATATGGTGTATAGTACCGGTATATGGAATATGGTGCATAGTACCGATATATGGAATATGGTGCATAGTACCGATATATGGAATATGGTGTATAGTATCGATATATGGAATATGGTGCATAGTACCGATATATGGAATATGGTGTATAGTATCGATATATGGAATATGGTGTATAGTACCGATATATGGAATATGGTGCATAGTACCGATATATGGAATATGGTGTATAGTACCGATATATGGTGTATAGTACCGGTATATGGAATATGGTGCATAATACCGATATATGGAATATGGTGTATAGTACCGATATATGGTGTATAGTACCGATATATGGAATATGGTGTATAGTACCGATATATGGAATATGGTGTATAGTACCGATATATGGTGTATAGTACCGATATATGGAATATGGTGTATAGTATCGATATATGGAATATGGTGCATAGTACCGATATATGGAATATGGTGTATAGTATCGATATATGGAATATGGTGCATAGTACCGATATATGGAATATGGTGTATAGTATCGATATATGGAATATGGTGTATAGTACCGATATATGGAATATGGTGCATAGTACCGATATATGGAATATGGTGTATAGTACCGATATATGGTGTATAGTACCGGTATATGGAATATGGTGCATAATACCGATAGATGGAATATGGTGTATAGTACCGATATATGGTGTATAGTACCGATATATGGAATATGGTGTATAGTACCGATATATGGAATATGGTGTATAGTACCGATATATGGTGTATAGTACCGATATATGGAATATGGTGTATAGTACCGATATATGGAATATGGTGTATAGTACCGGTATATGGTGTATAGTACCGGTATGTGGAATATGGTGTATAGTACCGGTATATGGTGTATAGTACCGATATATGGAATATGGTGTATAGTACCGGTATATGGTGCATAGTATCGATATATGGAATATGGTGTATAGTACCGATATATGGAATATGGTGCATAGTACCGATATATGGAATATGGTGTATAGTACCGATATATGGAATATGGTGTATAGTACCGGTATATGGAATATGGTGTATAGTACCTGTCACAAAATGACTCTTGTATTAATGAACACATTATTATAACCCTAAGTCGGGGCCTCATTTTCCCATTTTATAGAAGGGGTTTTCCAATCAAGGTAAACACATCTTCGAAGATCCAGGTATAAGTGGAGTATAAGGGGAGGTATGGTGATCTAAGGGGATCCAATCTTCTTGGATGTTATAGGGGAACTATTTAAAGCGTTTCCTGGATAAAATCGGACAGAGATAACATAATAAGGTTTATTTCTGTGTAACCTATTGTAATAAATCCATATACCAGGGCCTCTATAAACTAGTTTATTTTACATATCACATGATAACGGTAGCACAGGGATTTAGTGAATTGTGAGATTAGCATGGGGCTGAACAACTATTTAACACAGTAAGAGACCTGACATATTACCATTCACTTCAAACGACACAACACGAACTGACCGTGAGTGGAGCAAACGTTGTGAGAATTTGGTCAGAGCGAAATGCGGATTTGATCACGTAAGTGCAATTTATAGATATTTCTTTTTAAACTCAATTTGGCTACTATTCTCGCTGTATATTTATAGCCAAATTGTGCAAGGAATCTTGACTGTTTTCACCAGCCTACAGAAGGTGGTGTCTTTTGCGTTATAGCTATTCGAGTAAATTATTGCAATGGTTTAGTATATCGTTTACTTTCACTGGAGTGCGAAACAAGTTCAGTATATAGAACGTGGTATGCAGTTTGCATTCACTTGATTACGATCCATTCACTTGATTACGAAACGAGTTCATTATGTAGAACTGACCGGGGTTTCATTCATTGTAAATTAGTAACCAGGTGGTTATTTATAAAACTATAGTTCGCCCGATGGCGAAACATGTTCCATTGGAATAAGGAGTCTAAGGCATGTTACTAGGTTGCATACTTTGAATGTAATTACTTTATATTGTTACTTTATATTGTCATGGAGGTATAAATGTGAATGTCACTGTGAGATATCGTCCGTCTGATGTATGAATGGTGCCAGTCCGATACATTATACGGCATCCGTCCGTTATGAACTAATGTAACCATACACCGCGTACAGTGAATAATTAAGGTGATATGTACACAGCTTACAGTGTACAATTGACGTATTATGTATATACTCATGTATGAGGGAACTTGATTGATATAATGGAACTTTGTCGATGTAATCACATAATTGATAAGATGTCACGAAACTGTATGTATTTACGCGGAAACTGGTGAATTAGATGCGAAGGGCACTATAAGATAGGAGCTGAGCCTACACCAGGTGGAACCGACTTAGTGAAGTCACAGGTATGGAATACCAATGAACATGCATACTAGATGCTCGTCTTTAATATGACGTACTTATAAATTTGTAGCCGCACGCAACATGGAGTGGAGTGTGAGATGCTAACAGCTGGGGAACTGCCAATGTGTGGATAGCCGTCAAAGGACGTCACCCACGTAATCGCCCAATGAGCGACGACAGACCCACCAGGCTAAGCAACTAACAGTGGAACTGCAGACCGGAACGACCCGGAGTTACCACGTGACCGGACAACCAGGAAACCGGCATAGGAGGTTGGCCCGACACGCTTAAGAGCGAACCAACCCAGATATATGTAAAAACGTTACATCATTGAAATAGTCCGCGAATGATTAAATAAATCGACAAGTGTATAACCAGCAAAGAGAACTAACAACGGAACACGTGAACTTTTCAGGCCGCCAAATGACGTTTCGGTCATTACATCTTGCATCTATATATAGTATCATCATTCATTTATATGTAAATAAATTGTAGATATTGTACATGGTCTTAGTATTCTACCATAGTGAGTAATCCCCCTTGGATCATCTTGTGTCAGTACCGGTACATGGAATATGGTGCATAGTACCGGTACATGGAATATGGTGCATAGTACCGATATATGGAATATGGTATACAATGTATATGTAATGTATATTATTATCGAATAAATATGTTTAAACCAAACCGAGGTCTCGTGTCGGTGCTTTACACCGTGCACGTAACAGAACCAGAGGAGACTCTGGAATGGGTCTCTATCTGTATCATGAACTATCCCCCAAACATCTAAAATGACTAATCTCGTCAGGGGCGACGCTCATATGGGCAACCGGTAGCGACGATAACTAAACGTAAATCACACACAAGTATATTATATTATTTTCAACTAATTTACTATATTATCTTCTTCAATAAAACTAAAAGTAATATTATGATGCACTTACTTACATGTATACTAGAGGACATAGAAAACGCACACTTCGGATAAGTGTGTTTTTACATGAACACACAACAACTATATAAATACATAGTTTCAAATATTATGGAATATTTTTAGTTGTTCAGTTTGTGTTTTGTAATAAAGATGTGATATATCGTTGATGGAATCCTTCGTATTTCGTTTTCATGTAATAATAATCATAATTTTATAATGTAGGTGTGCGTTTTCTATTTCCTCAAGTATACTGGATGTGTAAGTTGGATATTGACCTCGTTTTCGGTGTTTCTGAAAAATGAAAGACCCGTGCACATTCGAAGAAACAGCTCGAGCTTTGCTCTCGATGTTACAAGAAGCACGTGCACGGGTCTTTCTTTCTCAGAAACACCTCCTACTATGTATATATCCTTTACTGTATGTGATAAGTGACGGTAAACTAGTTACGTTGTCCGGTTGATTCCATTCTCGAGGCTGTATTGACTGTGTCGCCAAATATGCAGTATCGTGGCATCTTAACCCCCACAACCCCTGCAACACACGGACCTGTAATGATTTAAGAAAGAAATATTTTAAACAGTACTTTTGCCATTGGCCAACACGCTTTCATCCGCGCCAATGAGAGTGATTATAACTTGCTTCGCAATCGTTGTAAAATAAATAAAGTTTTTTAAAAAAAACCCAACACTTAATACTGCAAAGACGTCGCTAAATATCACTGTTAATGGAACATTAGCCTGGGAACAGGCGTCGATGCATTTTTCCTGGTCATTCAAATCATTATATTTTAAACCCAATACCATTAATTGGGTCGTATTGAGATTCTGATGTCATTTTGCCAGAAGCTAAAACGTGACAAATCGACAGATTGGAAGCCAGGCTAATGGAATCTGAATTAAAATCCAAACACAAAAAGTCACGTACCTGTGTTAAATCCGATTCTAAGACGTAATTTCTCACGCTTCAAATGTGGGATTTCCATTTCTCCGATGGATTTGAGCAAGTCGAGTGATAATCTCGCCACCTCCTCCACGTGTCTGTCTCCATTCCGACTGGGCAATCCAGAGGACACCATATAACCATCACCTGTAGCAATGTAGAAAAACGCCACACTTATAAAATGTATACATATGTGTTAGTTTTATACAAATCTAATTTAGCTCGATTGCGAAAACAAGCTCTTACAACTTATATTAATCGATCTCGAGACATCACTCCCGATGTAATCTATCGCTACGAGGGAGAGAGAAGAGGCAATGTGGAATTTAAATGCCTTGCCCAAGGGCACAATCGTAACGGCTCCAGCGGGGCTCTAAGTCGAGGGCCATTCGCACATGAAGCGAACGCGCTTCCACTGCGCTCTCACGACTTAAACAACTTTTTTATACGCTGAACACACACATATGTAGTTTAAACATAATTTATTGCCAAATATATACAGCAAAAGGTTTGGGCCACAAGTGCTATACACATTATAAAACGGCCCTCCCCAATACAATTCATTTACAGAAATAGAGTATGGCTACAAAAGTACAATTAAGAAAAAGATATGTTATTTTAAAGAAAAATGCCAGCAGAAGTATTCACGTGAATGTGCTCGTGTGATGCTTGCCCCGGTCCGCGACCTCGAAACCCCCCACGCATAATAAGAAATAGAAATACTATTATTACGCTAATTTGAAAACCTCACAGTATCATGTATAAACTTTTGAACTGAATTAAAAATACTTAGGTTTTCTTCATCTGAGAGTTCTTCTTTACCTTTAAGTATAGTTCTTACACTAAGTGTATTGAACACATCATGTTTAAACTGAATAGCAACAGTCACGTGACATACAACAAATGATAAAACTGAATAGCAAAAGTCACGTGACATACAACAAATGATAAAACTGAATAGCAAAAGTCACGTGACATACAACAAATGATAAAACTGAATAGCAAAAGTCACGTGACATACAACAAATGATAAAACTGAATAGCAAAAGTCACGTGACGTACAACAAATGATAAAACTGAATAGCAAAAGTCACGTGACATACAACAAATGATAAAACTGAATAGCAAAAGTCACGTGACATACAACAAATGATAACCTGTTTTAAATTACAAGATAATCCTAATTCTAAACCTGTCAATCAAACTTGGAACAGTTTAGGATCGCATGTGCACGTGCAGATTGCAGTTCTGATAAGTAGGTTGGTTTTCTATGACAAGCAATACACCAAGAGATATATAGAAAGCGTTATTTGTATCTGAGTAATGCACGATATATTGTTAATGTAGTCCAAAGGTGATCATTACTCCCGTGTCAACTACAGTCTGCAGTTCAACATTACGTGCCATTTAATTTAAAGTTTAAACGTTATTTATTTTACAATATTGTGAAGCAAGTTCTAACAACTTATATTAATCACTCTCGTTGGTGCGGATGAAAGCCTAAATGTGGTCATTCGGGTGGGAGTAAACCGGAGTACCCGGAGAAAACCCACCTGTCCAATCTGGCGACCACCGTACCATCTCACATACTTCCCGGTCCGAGGATCGAACCCGGGTTGCATTGGTGAGAAGAGAGCGCCCTAACCACTGCGCTAATCGGACAGCCAAAATAGCCATTTAATTAGTACATGTCTGACCTAAATCGACCCTAATAAGGTATGCTTCATGCGGATTGGTTGTAGTTAATGACGTATAGTTCATTAACCGCGCCAACAAATTGACAAACAAAAGAATCTGTCTGACTATCAATACGTGTTATCAATGCAGTACACGATCACAGGCACGCAACTGTTTTAATTACACTCTAATGTACTGTCGTTTAGTAATGAAGCCTGGCGATATTTGTTGTTTATTTTCAAAATATTATGCGTCAGTATTTAGCTTCTAGCATGCACGTATCAGATAAACTATATCCCTTGGTAACACCGTGAATAATACACATCGCATAACAACATCACGTGCGCAGCTGCCTCATAGCATCTATATTGACACACAATGAAACCATGAACTTGCCTTAGAGGTAAAATTGATATGTGTTTTACGTTTATGTATCGTCGCTACTGGTTGCCCATATGAGCGACGCCTCTATGATCAGTGGTAACACGCTGGACTGGTAATCCAGGGATCGCAGGTTCGATCCCCCGCCTGACCCTAATAACATTAACAGTCTTTCAGATGGGACGTTAAACCGAGGTCTCGTGTCGATGCTTTACACCGTGCACGTAAAAGAACCAGAGGAGACTCTGAAATGGGTCTCTGTCTATATCGTTGCACTATCATCCACACATCTAAAATGACTTATCTCTTCAGGAGGCGTCGCTCATATGGGCAACAGGTAGCGACGATAACTAAACGTAAAACACACATGTAAATTAGTACAATGTGTGAAGGATTATTTTCTTCCCTCATGATAGTAATATTCATAATTCTAAAAATTGTAACGAAAAAGTAACGCTCAATAAAAAAATGCACAGTTATTTTATAGTGCCAGTATATTTACATTTGGTTAGACGACAGTTTGCCAATATAATCTGGACACGTCATGTCGGATATGTGAGGTGGCATAGCACCTTAAATACTACATTGTCAAGCATAATTCCCAGGATAGCGTAATCATTGCACTTTGTGAGTGATGGTTTGTCGTAGATAAACATAACCAATGACCATCGCGTGGACACAGCGAGACAAACAACGACTCATTTACAATCACCGTGGCTTCATATGTTGTAATTTGTATACAGTCTACATTCGTTATGTCAAAGTCTGTTATGTCGAATTCTCCGGTTATTCGGTTATGTCGAATTCTCCGGTTATCTCGAAGTCGGATCAAATTCCCGTTTAAGACACTATCATTTTACAAATAACTGGATCTGTTTATATCGAATTTCGTTAAGTCAAACGTCAGTTATGTTCAAGTATTTTGTTCGGTCCGACGGAATTCGACATAACGGATGTAGATTGTACAGGTATACATATTGCTTTAAAGCAGCATTACATCGTAATAAAGGATGTTTTGGGTAAAATATAAATACTAATATGTGTGTGTTTACAAAAATCGAAATAGTCGCTCAGAAACGATAAAATTCCAACAAATTTAAACCGTCGTATACGCGAATTTGTTTATCAACACACGAAATGTAAACACGTTTAGCGCGCATGCGTGAAACAACAGAGGATGTAGAAAACAACGTATATATTTTGAACATGACATACTATTTATCTATCTTCCTCTAATGTCGATCCCCTCGCCGGAATGTAGAAATGTCCCTAAACGACTTAGCTAACAGAGGTATGAATCAACATATCAAGTAATTTAATTACAAAGGACAACGTGGGACAAATGGGGACGATGCATTCCGAATGTAAACAAGTGCGGACGATGCGTTCCGGTTGTAAACAAGTGCATGACCGATCGACTCGGAAAGTCCTACTTTCGGTTTCGAGTTTGTTTTATCGCCAAAAAACACTGTTTACCAAATGAACAAAGTATAATGTTAGAATGTGTAGCAGCATTGCTACCCATACGTAAAAATTGAATTTTTCAAATATCTTTTATTTCATACGATGTAATGCTGCTTTAAGCGTGAATGCAAATGAAGTTCATATAATATTAGTCTAACGAGCGACATTACTGGTGATCCTATTATGATAATGTCCGATTGATTCCGAAATGTATATTGGTCATTTATGTCAGAATTCTTTGTTTTTACTGTTGTTCCCTAACCAGATGTTGCAGTATGATCAATGTGGTTTTAACAAAATCGTGTTAATTAATTGATTACAATTTTTTACGCTAAAAGTATCCATTGAATAAATTAATAATCATAAGATGAGAAAATGGATGCAAATGGATAGCATGTGGTGCAAAGGAAACAACGATAAAAACAGAGGACAACAATTAAAAATACCACATTTCATTAAATAATATTCAGAGGAGGGGTGGCAATAACCGACCAATTTCTCTGCTTGTAGATGTGTGTGTGCGTGCGTGCGTGCGGGCGGGCGGGCGTGCGTGCGTGTGTGCTTTACGTTTATTGATCGTCGCTACCGGTTGCCAATATGTGCGACGCCTCCTGAAGAGATTAGTAATTTTAGATTTGTGGAGGATAGTGCAATGATACAGACAGAGACCCACTCCAGAGTCTCCTCTGGTTCTCCTACATGCACTGTGTACAGCACCGACACGAGACCTCGGTTTAAAGTCCCATCTGAAAGACTGTTAATTTTATTATGGTCAGACGCGGGATCGATCCTGCGATCCCGGTATTACCAGTCAAGCGTGTTACCACTGGACCACAGTTCCGTCTGGATGTATACCAATTTACCAATGAAAACAAGTTCCCCGTTTTAATGTAGATCGATACTATCATTAGCAGTAAGTTTAAACATTGGTTTAAAAAATAAATCTTCGTTAATTGCTGATAGTGATGAAAAATACATCACAACGAAAACTGAACACGTTTTGCCACTTAGAGAAGAAATAAAATAGATAGAGGCAACTATAACTTTTATAGATGCTAGCGTATATGACGACCTTCCCACTATTGTTGGTGGAGGAAAGCAACGGACGCGGTATTTTAGACACGGACGGACACCCGCGTAGAACCACCGACCTTTCTCAACTCAAACCAGATGGATAGCTTCCTCACATGAAATAATTCTGTACCCCGAATGGGATTCGAGCCTACAGCGATGGTAGATATAGATTTATGTCTTTATTTATAGAGGGTGAACTCATTTTCCTTTGGGCCCTCTTAAATTTCTTAACACTATAGCATTAATGCACATACACAATAATTATAATCAAAGTACACAGTTACGCCATGCAATATACATGTATAATGTTGTACAATGTAGCTTAAGCAAATTGGGTAATGTTATCGAAATACGCGGTAACAAAATAATGTAAATAGGGTCGACATTCATGCGTAATACAAAGCGTTTATCCTGAATAACACGAGTTATGCTACATATTTACCGTGATATCTCACATGAGTGCCTATGTATATTTATTTGTAGACTAATCTTAATTAAATTATCTCTAAACGAAAGTATCGCGTGTTTAGTATTGACTCCAATGACAAACACACGTCAATTAAGGAGCGTGGTTGACCGCTATATGAACTCCTATTTTCAATTTTAACTTACCACAAAAACACTGTTTATTGATTCAATGTTACTATTAGAATGTATTCATTTATACGTGAAATAAAATGCAATTTATTTGCTTTTTCAAGTTGCAATGTAATGTCGCTTTAAACGAAAGCACTAAATTAAATGTCGCTTTAAAATACAAAATCAATACATGTACATCTACGAGACTATAATAAAAATGAAATATATGAGTAACCATAGCAACCAACTTATAAATTGCCCGATGAAATCACTTTGAACAGTAATCTGACTTAATTATAGGAATGCGGTAAAAGTATCCCATATTGCATTTTCACTAGAATAATTTCAACCGCAGCTGGTTAACTAGGAGAAGTATTATATATATATATTACACTACATGGCAGATTGGCAAGTAATGCCATCCGTAATCTGGTGGATTCAACTCCCCCATACTCTTACAAGATCGTGCTTAATTTCGTTTAGATGATTGTCTGTTTTACCGAGGTGAGTAGCATTGGTATTGGCCAGTCTTCAAACTTAAAACACTGTCGTGACGTCATACCTTTGTACTTGCAGTCCATTATTATTAATATTGGACTTCTGTCAAAAGGCCAAAGTATTATATTAAATCATAGGCACGATATTAACAATTTTAATTAGTAGGATATTGTTATATAAGTGCGTGTTTTAAGTAAGATATAAGCCTCAAGCGGATCCAATATGTAAAATATTGGTACTGTCTTCGGCGATACGCGCCTCACACAGTCCAATATTTTACATATTGGATCGTTTACGGCTTATATCCTATACATATTGTTGTCAAAATTTGCAAGTTCATAATTACATCTAGTTCATGTGTTTTACGTTTATTTATCGTCGCTACCGGTTGCCCATCTGAGCGACGCCTCCTGTAGGGATTAGTTGTTTAGATATTGGAGGATAGTGCAATGATACAGGCATCGACCCATTCCAGAGTCTCCTCTGGTTCTTTTATGTGCACGGTGTAAAGCACCGTCACAAGACATCGGCTTAAAGTCCCATCTGAAACACTGTTAATTTAAATTAGTGTCAGACAGGGGGATCGAACCTGTGATCCATGGATTCCTAGATCATCGTGTTAACCACTAGACTACGTATTCATCTGTTTATACTGAGGTGGGTGCATTATTTCGTAATCAGGAACATCTGTTTTCTATGCAAAGTGTATTGCGTGCATCGCAAGAAATAATGATCTTAACTATACCACATACAAAACTCAAACTCTGTTTGCAATGGGCAAGACGTGCGATCGTTTATTCAATGTAATGACGAGGTTAATTACTAGTACAAAACAAATGTTTTCAAGTCACTTTGACAGTACGACGAACGTATGAATAGTATGCGTTTAATAAACCCCATCTCATACATTTATAATTGTTGCTACCCTGTGTTAGAAGTGCCTATATACGGATCTGTAGTCCAGTGGTAACACGCTGGACTGGTAATCCATGGATCACAGGTTCGATCCCCCGTCTGACCCTGATAAAATTAACAGTCATTCAGATGGGACTTTAAACCGAGGTCTCGTGTCGGTGCTTTACACCGTGCACGTAAAAGAACCAGAGGAGACTCTGAAATGGGTCTCTGTCTGTATCATGCACTATCCTCCAAACATATATAAAATGACTAATCTCTGTCGCTCATATGGGCAACCGGTAGCGACGATAAATAAACGAAAAACACACACTAGAGGTGCCTATTATCTCAACTAGACAAAGCCAACATTCTCATACAGTTAGTAGCCGCAGTACGGGTTGCGTGTTATTGAACAATAGGCCGAAACAGTAACCATAATTTCCCCTATTTCGTCTGTCGTTGTTGATTTCTCCAAATCATAATTACCTATCTATAATCCCACTTGTGTGTATATGTGCTTGTCATGAATAAAATAAATGTAAATCGCCGGAAACGCAACTACTCGCGCAGAGGTCTATTCGCATTATGTCCATAATTTTCACTTAACGTCATCTCTAACAACTTATTTCAAGAACGCATACTTATTGTGTGTGCATTTAATGGCACTACCCACTCAATATATCACTGTTTCCAATTATGTTTCAAATGGGTCATTTATCTCATATAGAAGCCACTAATTCTTTGCATGTGTGGCATACAATTCCTACATATCCTAAAGTGTTGTACTCTGAAATGAGTAGTAGTTGCGTGGAACCTACCGACGTTCTCAGGTACGTTCTGTCTAGACGTGTCAGTGGTCAACACTTTAACCCATTCAACACCAAGTAACTCACATGGACTGGTCCATGATATTCATAAACCAATATATGAATCAGAAAATCACATTTGGACAAGTTCATTTATCAAAATGGGTAATTAAATGTATGTCTAAAAATAGTGATATCACTGGCAAAAAGTGCAGATCCTGATGAGACGGCTCGTCACGAGCCGGCTCATCTGGATCTACACTTTTTGTAAGCCTATTTAGAGGTATGTGGTGTTGAAAGGGTTAAGTAGATCTCCCGCCAGAAACTAGTAACATTAACAGCATTTCAGATGGGATTATAAATCTAAGCATCATGTATCGGCGTTATACAGGCATCGGATATTTCTGTTATTGGAGCAGACGGATATGTAGTCCAGTGGTAACACGCTGGACTGGTAATCCAGGGATCGCAGGTTCGATCCCCCGTCTGACCCTAATAAAATTAACAGTCTTTCAGATGGGACGTTAAACCGAGATCTCGTGTCGGTGCTTTACACCGTGCACGTAAAAGAACCAGACGAGACTCTGGAATGGGTCTCTGTCTGTATCATTGCACTATCCTCCAAAATCTAAAATGACTAATATCTTCAGGAGGCGTCGCTCATATGGGCAACCGGTAGCGACGATAAATAAACGTAAAACACACACACTGTTATTGGAGCTTTATCCGTATCTCACACTATTCTTAAAAAAAAAAAAAATCCAGGAAAAATTCCAGGAAGCGTCAAGATTAACAAGGGAACAACGGGCAGTAGACGTATTTTATAAAAAAGGTCGCGTGTGACGTAAGCTCATCCATTCTGAATGCGTGTAATTATGTGACATCAGGATCTATTTGATTGACATGATTGTGACACGGTGCCTAATCTCGTTAGTTCTCGGCCGTCGCGTGATCTTATGAAAACGTCACTAAGTTAATCTCTTCTTGTTAGATATATTAGATCGTAGCCAAATTATGAGTACGGGATGTTCTTTATTGCAATGTACTTTTGGAATTGACTCCATCTGGTTTACGAAAGTTATGGAAACAATATGTGTGCTCTATTTTCTAAACAATTTAATAAACAAAATGGAGGACATTTTGGTGGTATTTTTTATGTAGTGTTGTGATGCCCTACCCATTTTCTACTCAATTGTGTCGCAAAATTGTCCTATTTTTGGAAGTTACGCACATGTAAGGTACGCCTATATATGTTCCTGGTGACACCTGCCTAAGCCCATCGTTATAACCGTCAGAGATATCCAGGTCTCTTTGCATGCGAGCGGTTGTGCCCCAAAATCATCCATTATAAATGTGTAATTGTGTGACACTTACCTATTGTCTCAACTTTATAAACATCAAAGTTCTCCAGACGACCATCGATTGTCATATACAATTTGTTCAGCATATTGATGACCTGCATCGGCGTGCTTCGGCTGTAGCAAATAAGAATTATATTCAGGTTCCTGAATGCCATCGAACATATTTAAAAAAGTTTAAACTTTATTTATTTTACAACGATTGCAAAGCAAGTTCTAACAACTTATATTAATCACTCTCGTTGGCTCGGATGAAAGGGTAAATGTGGTCATTCGTGTGGGAGTACCCGGAGAAAACCCACCTGTTCGATCTGGCGACTACCGTACCATCTCGCATACATCCCGGTTCGATGATCGAACCCGGGTTGCATTGGTGAGAAGCGAGCGCGCTAACCACTGCGCTAATCGAACATATCTGTCCGACCGTATTTAATATCGACAATAACATTTGACCCACATATTATTCTCTAGTCAAGAAGCCACACAAAGTTGATTAAAAAAATGAATTTTGACATACAACTTTATACGTTTGATTGGTAACGTCTTACAAGAACCGGTGTATATCCCCCTGATGTAATACTAGGGGTGATCGAGACCAGTGGCAAAACATGTTTATGATTTAATCATATTTTATTGCAAATCAATAGTACATATGTCATACAATACAATAAAGATACAATAAATAGCATGAAAATCAAAATGGTTTGGGCTAGCCTGGGAACAGGTGTCGATATATTTTTTCACACACGAAAGAGGCGCTCGGAGAACTGTAGTAGATATATCAGGTCTACACCACATTGTCCCAAAACTAAAAGCTGAAATTTCAACTTAATATGTTATCAATTGTGAAAGTTTTGACTTGTTCAGTGACACACATGGACATATGTTTTTGAAAGAACTTTTGGAACGTCGCACCGACATTAATGACGTTCTATGACATGTACTTTTGCTCGAAGCGACACAATTATAATGAAATGTCCTTAATTTATTTCCAGTGTTTACAGCTACAAATAAGAAAAACAAATTAATGACTTGTCGTCTGCTACAATTATTTGAAATATGTATAGCCTATATTTTACCTAGCATGCAACAGGTTAATGTGTTAATATGTATGACATGCAGCCGGAGTGGTAACTACTTCCGTGTGTATCCGAAATACGATCAATACATTTAAACGTGTGAAGCTGTATATTAAAATGGATGCAGAACGTTTACAAAATCATAATAAACCCCATTATTATATGGGCGACTGGTATTGGGTAGAAAGGAACTTGTACATAGAACGGAACGGCCTCCGAGGTACGGGAATAGTAACGGAGTCGTGAACTAGGACGAGAGGCAACGTATATACGGACGAATAAAAACCAAGAATCATGAATGAGACCAAGAGGCAACAGATAAAACGGTACACATGAGAAGTCATGATGAAACAGAAGAGGCAACAGATAAAACGGTACCCATGAGAAGTCATGATGAAACACAATAGGCAACAGATAAAACGGTGCACATGAGAAGTCATGATGAAACACAAGAGGCAACAGATAAAACGGTACCCGTGAGAAGTCATGATGAAACACAAGAGGCAACAGATAAAACGGTACACATGAGAAGTCATGATGAAACACAAGAGGCAACAGATACAACGGTACACATGAGAAGTCATGATGAAACACAAGAGGCAACAGATAAAATGGTACACATGAGAAGTCATGATGAAATAGAAGAGGCAACAGATAAAACTTTACAAAGCATGGGTATCTACAATAGAAAGGAAGACTAGTGCGCTTGAATCTATATGATCTCAAGTTCACAGTTCTGACGATTACATACGGATGTTTCTGGAATTGATCGATATAACCACACTATATGGATTAATGTGGAAGATAATATTGTTGATCAACACAGTAAGGAAGTAAGTTGGTTATGCATAAGTAATAAATTGACGTCCAATGCACTCATTCGTTTTTCCTAGCCTTAAGAATATTTACTATTAAACGTAGATTACCTTGATATCATGGTAAAACCGACTACATCCGAGAACATTATTGTCGCCGACTGATACGCTTCCGGAATCGCATTTCCTTCTTGCATTAATTTCTTAGCAACTGTTCTCGGTAGCAATTGGTATAGCAGTTCTTCAGTGCGTTTTCTTTCGTCTTCAAGTTCAGCCGTTTTTACTTTCAGTTCAGTGGAGAAGCTATGTATGCGTCGTATAATGTTCCTCACCAATACAGTTACTATTGGCACCATTATGAGTGCCACAGCCAGTTCTATGGCGCTCACTATCATAGTCTCCTCGAGATCAGTGTTTTCCTGACTGGCTTTCTGAAACACAGGATGAAAACACAATTTAGCATATAATACATATGGACATATATGTGTTTTATGTGTCGAATTCCGTCGGACCGAACATAATACTTACATAACCGAAGTTTGACTTATCGAAATTCGATATAAACAGAGCCAGTTATATGTACAATGATAGTGTCTGAAACGGGACTTTGACCTGAGGCACCATTAGCAACTACATACCACAGAAGAGTGTCGTATAGCTTGGTGAATACATTATATGGTACCAATCCAGTAATGTTACACTCACGACTTGTACGTTGAGCAATCATCTTAGCTGTAGCATTAACATCTAGATGCTCATAAGAACAACACCGAGGTTTGTATATCTGTCAACAATGGATAACTGTTCATATTCACATTTAAATATGTACACATACCTCGTCTGGCTACATGGACGGAAGTGTATTATATTACTTTTACGAGCATTAATGGACAAATCCCTGAGACAACAAATTCGTTCAGAGCATTTAGCAAAACGTGTAAGGCATGTTCATCTTTGGCTAAAAAGACAATGTCATCAGCATATAGGAGTATGCAAACATTCCCATTAACTATATCATTACCAAGATCAAAGGACATAACGTCTCAATGTATACATCTATGTCATTTATATATAAATTAAACAATAATGATGCTAACACACACCCTTGTCTCAATCCACAATGAACATTACACCAGTCTGTTCTGAAGGAATTATGACTTTATTGTTAGAACCAGTATGCATTACCAGAAATGCCTATAACATTCAACCGTGTCCATAACGTCGAGCGATTAATGCAATCGTAAGCTTTACGGAAGTCTATAAAAACTGCATTGTTTAGGTTTATTTCGTGTCTCAAATAAATTAACTAAAGACGAAATGTGACCAGAAGTGCACCTCTTCTTACGAAATCCACTCTGTTCATATGCCAACATGCAGTTGTAGTTAACTCAAGACTAAGTACATGTCTTGTAAATACACATCTGGTTCTGTATCTTGCACTATCCGCCATAAAATATAATTCCTGGAGGCGATCAATAAACGTATACAAAATCGTTTGCATTACAATTTTACTATTCTTGTTAGATTGGGTGAATTGTATGGCAGGTGGATGTACAGCAGAATCAACTAAGTGACATGCGACATACTGTGTGATAGGTAATCGTCCTATTGCTACATTCTTGCAAATATTCAATTGCAAAATATGTTTATGCTTAGGATTTTCCCTGCTCTTCTGTATTATATATGTGAATAGGTTGATGACTTGCATACCACTGTAACCTATCATTTCTCATGGTCATGGGTTAGAGCACCACCAAAGCCGTGTCTATTTATATGAACAAGTTTGCAGCTTCTTACGGAGGTTGGTGCACCCAAGTACTGGTTAACCGCTAGAGCCTGCCCAGGAAAGGTGTTGTTAAGTAAACTGCCCACCGGCGATATAGCCCAAAATGGTGATGATGAAGGCGCAAAACCCGAACAAACAAACAAACTGATATATTAAATCACACACATGGAGTCCATCGCCACGAGGGAGAGAGAAGAGGCAACGTGGAATTTAAATGCCTTGCCTAAGGGCACACTTGTAACGGCTCCAGCAGGGCTCGAATTCCAGGTATGTTTGTGTGTGGTTTTAGCAATACCATCTATAGTTATTAGAGCTATTGTCGAAGCAAGCCAAACCATTAACGTCATCTTACCTGAACAATGTTCGCCGCCATTTTGTCCTGCACGACTTTCAAGATTTCGATGAATGTCGTCATGTTATCAAACCAAATTGTCCCCGACACTACAGAAGGCACTGTGTATGAATTGTTTATAATTGTGTCACGCATACTCGATAGATCGTCGGCCAGGAGTGTCTCGGAATACATGTTATGTACGAGTAATCTGGCATATGATGAATAGTCCATACACTCTTCAAGGAATGCTTCGCCCAGTACCTTCTTTTCCTTATACCACAGAAGGTCGGCGAGAGGAAACTGCCCTGGAAGTAGTAAAATATGTGTTACAGTATGCGTTGTTGCTTGTGTTTATGCGTCGTTGTTGCTTGTGTTTATGCGTTGTTGCTTGTGATTATGCGTTGTTGCTTGTGTTTATGCGTTGTTGCTTGTGTTTATGCCTTGTTGCTTGTGTTTATGCGTTGTTGCTTGTGTTTATGTGTTGTTGCTTGTGTGTATGCGTTGTTGCTTGTGTTTATGCGTTGTTGCTTGTGTTTATGAGTTGTTGATTGTGTTTATGCGTTGTTGTTGCTTGTGTTTATGCGTTGTTGTTGCTTGTGTTTATGCGTTGTTGCTTGTGTTTATGCGTTGTTGCTTGTGTTTATGCGTTGTTGCTTGTGTCTATGCGTTGAAGATCGCTCCTACAAACTATGTCGTATGACGAATCTCATTCTGTTATTAGTGGAGGAAGACCCAGGATCCATATACATGCACGAGCAGTATTCCAGGCACGAATGGAACCCAGGTAGAACTAACGACCTTCCGCAAGTCAGTACAGTTCACATTAGACAGCTCCAGTACGATTCGAACCTATATTGGTGAGTGGCAAGTTATTTGAAGTCAACGACATTAACACACCGTTTCCAGAAGCCAGCAGGATAGCTTCCTCAAATGGATCCAATATGTAAAATATTGGTACTGTCTTCGGAGCTACCCGCCTCCCACAGTCCCATATTTTAGATATTGGATCGTTTGCGGCTTATATCGTATACATCAACGTTTTCTTAGTGATAGCTCTCTCACCTTGTTCAGGATATCTGCTCGTGTTGAGTTCAGTGGCTACCTAACGAGACAAGCGTAATGAATCTCATCGTCCACGAAGTTGGCTCTTAGGAAGGCTTAACTCGTTAATCCATGCTGATGACATTTTACAGCCGGATTCCAGTCTTTCTAACAGTTCATTATTGAAGCGCTACTGAGTGTTTATATTTCGTTTTCGTCTTCAGTCTGAACGCACATACAATTTAGTTTTAGTAATACTAAATGTGAATGAATTGAACGTACATGTACACCTAACCAACAATGCATGTACAGTTTAAACTTTTTATTGTACAACGATTGCAAAGCAAGTTCTAACAACTTATATTAATCGCTCTCGTTGGCGCGGATGAAAGCGTGGCCATTCGTGTGGGAGGAAACCCACCTGTCCGATATGGCGACCATCGTACAATCTCACATACTTCCCGGTCCGAGGATCGAAACCGGGTTGCATTGGTGAGAAGCGAGCACGCTAACCACTGCGCTAAACGGACAGCCTCATTGCCTCAGGTACATTATGAATAATATATGGTTAATGCGACCAATGAAGCCGCATCGTCGATATACATGTACGATTATTCTATAAATTGTATCTATTTAACAACGAGTGTGAACTAAGCTTTAACAACTTATATTAATCACTCCCATTAGGCGCGGATGAAATCGTATTATGTCCATTTGTGGTGGAGGAAACCCACCTGTTCGATTTGTTGACCACCTTACCGTCTCACATACTTCCCGGACCGAGGATCGAACCCTGGTTGCATTTGTGAGAAGCGAGTGTGCTAACAACAACTGCATTAATCGGACAGCCAATCGGTCGATCTAGCGGAATAAATAGTCTGCAAAGTGTTTGCCCGAAAATGAACATATCATTTGATGTCCATTCATTATTACTACTGTCGTTCTGATGCTTAGAAAGTAACCACTTAGGCCTAATGCCTGCGTGGTTAATTCCTACCCCAAAACTCCAAACCGTGGTTTATTCGCCGATATACAACAAGACAACATTTCCTAAATAACAATGTATTATGTATTGGGCTTTTTAATCGACCACAGTGTATGTCAATATTTTACAGAGTTATGCTATGATAACTGTGTAGGGTTTATAGAGTTGTACAGGTACATAATATATGGCATGCAGATTAGATAGATAGATAGATATTCTTTATTATCCTCCAATTGAAGAGACATTGAACATATATATACAATGTTATACATAAAAATCAAAGTAAATATGTACATGTAATTAAGCAATGGATGATATGTACATGTACAAGTAGTACAACATATAAGATATAATGCATAGTATACAATGTAGTGGTACACAATACCACAATGCAATGCAAGTCCGCAGACCCATGGTCACGCAATAATGGTGTTTCTTGCGATGCGGTGCAAGGAATACCAGGACATCGGCAATATAGTTAGCAGGTATTATAGTGACTATTGTCAAGCAGCATTGTTTCAGCGAAAGCGAAATGAAACGATGACTGAAGCACTAAAATATTTATATAAAATTACACAACATCAGTGCAAGGCCAATGAATTTGCAGATTTGCACAGCATTGGGTCACATTAGGTCAATATGAATCAAACTAGTTATTATACTACAGGTGATGAATACCCCCAATACAGAGCTATGATTGAGGAGGGTGACACGAGTGTCCAAAGTTGCTGATGTGTTAGTATTTGACCTCGAAATGGTCACGGTCACTCATCTATATAACTGTTACGAGTAGGCATGGTAGCAGGCATCTGCGTAAAGTTATTTGAAAATCCAATCAGTAGTTCGTGAGATATTGCGGAGGACCTACGGACCTAACGACAGACCGACTTACAGACGTAACTCCCTTATTGCCCTCTGATAATAAGTATCCGGGGGTATAACAAGATGTGACTTTCAATTTCGTCAGTCATATAGACAAGTTACAGTACTCTTAGTATACTCGCAAGGTAATGAATATACCTCAGACTGGTTTTAGTACATATCACTCTATGCGTGTCTTCAAGTTCTATTATAGGAAAGCCAGTCGCTAACTGAACTAACTGATCTTCCGGACTCAATGAGCAAATAACCATAAAGTTATCATGACCCAAACACTTGTCAATATTTCACCACATTATGGATCTAATATAGTCTTTTGTTGTGCAGAACATTACAACGTGAACTGCGACATTTTCTACAGTTAACCCACAGTTTGGGCATAATGAGCAATAGCTTCTGGAAAACATTTTACAAATGACATAAACAGCAGTTATACAATATTGTAACTGGTCTCTATACAGTTGACTAAAGTACCACAAACTACACGGTATATAGTCATTATGTAACAAGCTAAAGCTTTGTAACGCTTTATCACATGTTAATCTGTTTTTAAAGTTAAATGACACACATTGTTTTACAGATTGTTTCAGTTGCTTTTTCCAGATATTCAGCTCTGGAAACGTTGCATTATTCAGATAGTTATTTAACACACTAGTGAGACTGTATTTGCCAAGTATTCGATAAATGTCCGGTATAAAACCTGTTACTTTGCTGGGAAAAGACATGTATGAAGTTAATCTGTTTGCAAATATGACTTTAAATCTCTTTGAAGAGTCACCTTTGCACAATTGGCCGAATAACAGTAATTTGCGTATGTCTATAAGTGACTCGATTGGCATTATACCTAGAAAGCTTAGAGCAATATCTGTTCTTGTATATATTGGCATGCATTGCATATGTTTAACACACTTTCTATGGGATCTTTCAAGACAAAGGATTTGTGTATCTGTTAAACCGTTCCACAATTCACTGCCGTAAAGAGCTTTGGACATGACAACCGACTCGTAAATACGTTTAAGAGTTATTGGATGTAGAATGCTGCTCTGGATACCACAGTCTGTAAGGCTGAAGAATGTTGCCGCAATTTCGAGCACCCTTCCTTTACAACAATATCAAGCTTCAAATATTTGTCACTTAAGACGCCCAGGTGCATATAGCAGTCACTTTCTAGTACAGTCACTGTCCCAAGCATCCATGTTCGTGTTTTATTTACGTATTCACCTGGTGATTCGTTGTATACGATAACACTGCTTTTATTTGCATTATAGAAATATCTTTCTTTAGTAGAGTTAGTATAACATTCATCGAGAAGAGATTGCAAGCCATGTTTGGTAAACGACAAGAGAACCATGTCGTCGGCCGAGGTTGGACAAGCATAACTCGTGTTGTTTATCTTCAAACTGTGATGGCTGGAATCAAGATTGTTCATTAAGTCGTCGATGAAGAGTAAATATAAGTAGGGACTGAGCACTTGTCCTTGTCTTGCACCCTTGAGTATTGGGAACCAGTCTGAGGTTTGACCTTGTGATCTCACACAACTGTATATATTACTAAGCAGAGTTTCGATTATTCTAAATAAGTTAATATCGATACCAGTTCTAAATAGTTTTAACAAAATCAATGTATGGTTAACGTTATCAAACGCCTGTTTTACGTCCAGGTAGCACGCGTAAACCTTAGAACCGTTCTCCTTGGCAAAGTTAATACACTCACGTACCATAAATGAGGTCATCAAACAGCTTATTCCTTTCTGGAAGCCACCTTGTAGCGGATTGATTTCAATACACTGACTATTTTCAATAACGTTTAGGATAACTTTTTCATATAGCTTTAATACCGTAGAACACAGAGAAATAGCTCGATAATTGTGTGGATCTGTTTTTTTCTTGTTACCACCTTTAAACAATGTTGTAATGATTCCCCGTTTTAAGTCGATTGGACAGTAAGCTAAAGAAGCCATATATTGAAACAGTTTCGTGATAACTTTAATTAGTAAATCACCTCCATATATTATATTTTCGTAGTACACCTGATCATATCCGCAATATTTATTCTTTTTGCATGTTCCCAATGCAT
>CM026401.1:56513559-56627229 GCA_014843695.1 Archivesica marissinica
ATTATTATGGTGCGGGTGCAGAATCGTGGCCGCTGGACCTTTACTAATCGTGCGTTGAGCTATCCCTCCATGGTCGAGTGGTTAAGGTCGCTGACTTGTATACCACTGTAACCTATCATCACGGATGGTCACGAGTTCGAGCCCCGCTCAGGCCGTGTCTCATTTATATGAACAAGTTGGCAGTTACAATACAATCTAGAATGAACGTGAACGTATATATATGACCAGGGACACACGAAAGGGGCACTCGGAGAACTGAAGTAGATATATCACGTCTACACCACATTGACCCAAAAATAAATGCTGAAATTTCAACTTAATATGTTATCAATTGTGAAAGTTTTGACTTGTTTAGTGACACACACTCTCATTTATATGAAAAAGTTGGCAGTTTCTTACGGAGGTTGGTGCACCCAAGTACTGGTTAACCGCTGGAGCCTGCCCAGGAAAGGTGTGGTTATGTAAACTGCCCGCCGGCGATATAGCCCGAAATGGTGATGATGCAGATGTATGTATGCATGTATGTATGTTCCTTTAATGTCAAACCCCTCGCGGGGACTTAGACATGTTTTCCTGGGCAGGCTTAGCCGACCTAAGCGAGGTGCGTGAGGTGCCTTGCTCAATGACATTACATACGTGGCCTGACCGAGTATCGAACCCGGGACCGTTCCATTCCAAATCCGACGCTCTACCACTGGACCACGGACGCCACACCAGTAGGTACTTCCACAGAAACAACTTTTAACTTAATTAACTAAACATATCTTATGTTGTTTGATATAGCTGTGCATGGTCTACCATAAGTGTGCCTTGTTCGTAGCAGTTCTAGATAAGGTTTGTTAATACTTCGTATGCATAGGCTGTTCAATAAGTAACGATATATTAAATCTTTATTTCTGTCTCATCTATCTACTTTAACATAATGGGGTTATATGTTGATTATGTTAATTAATTACCTCCACAATTAGTTGTATACCATGATACATATTCATGAGTATTGATCCATTTATAATAATGCTGTATACGATCGTTATACAAGGCAATTATACATGGAACTGTACTAACTGTTTATGTTGGCAGAGAAGCAAGCACATTTAGCAGGGAAACAAGTATACTAGGCGTGGACATCCCTTACATGTATGCCTGATCAGCATATTAAAGGTTTTTCCACACATGTGTGCTATTACATCAGAAATGTACTCTATTGTTTAAGCTTAAACAGTACAATTTCAAAATATTAACATGTTATTTTCCATACAAGCATGTGTTTGCACCAAAACAATATATCCGAATTGATATATTGAGAGGCAGTTATGCCAAACATGTTTACTGCAACATCTGTAGCCTGACATTGTATGGAATACATGTCCAAGCTTGCTTCTCTATAAAAGATGAGATACATTTAGTTTAGGGGGAGACGAACTGGGATTATGGAAAGCCCCATATTGTTGCTTGGGCACACCGTAGACATTTATTTAAATAAACACTTATAACTTGGACTTGTTTTGGAACTTATACGATTACGGTACACTACAGTACATACATTTCAATTTATATTATTTATAATAACTCATACATTGCACATAGCCATTCTACAAATGAGAATTATAAGAGACAATAGCATATTACAATAACGTTAAACATGTTTTACTTTCTAAAAGCTATGTAAAAGTCGCTAATCATGACACTAAAAAATATTTAAAATATCCTTTTTATGATTCTGACAGGGAAAAAGCGCACTATCGCGCAAATTAGAATATGTTTTAAAAAACCACAACCACCTCTGATCAGATCAGGGATGGATTAGCAGATTTTACATAGTTCACATAAAAATGTGTTCACAAATAAAATAATGTACACATTATTTACATACTAGAACTACGACGCTATAAAATATTAAAGCAGGTTTTGGCACATACATGTTTTTATACGTATTAATGCCGGATTAGTGAATAACGTGATCAATTAATTTGTTTTAGACAATGTAAGAAAATTATCACAGATACTGGAAGCTTTAACACATAATATATCCCTGATATCCTCATACATACAACAATCTATAATGACATGCAATCGATTGAGATCAGTTTCTATCTAATCATAGTTTGTGATTTCTCACCTATAGACAGGCCTCTGGTGCTGTTTTGGTGGCGTGAGATAAATCAGTCTGTGTTTTACGTTTATTTATCGTCGCTACCGGTTGCCCATATGAGCGACGCCTCCTGAAGATATTAGTCATTTTAGATGTTTGGAGGATAGTGTAATGATACAGACAGAGACCCATTCCAGAGTCTCCTCCGGTTCTTTAACGTGTATGGTGTACAACACTGACACGAGACCTCGGTTTAAAGTCCCAGCTGAAAGACTGTTAATTTTATTAGAGTCAGACGGGGGATCGAACTTGCGATCCCTGAATTACCAGTCCAGCGTGTTACCACTGGACTACAGATCCGTTTGTATTGTCACATTCCAATGACCACATCGGCTGGATGACTGTTTTAAAGTGCACCAAAACCATAATAAAGGTGAGACAATAAAGATACCACTTCCATATACTAGTAGTTACAGCTATGGACATTTCTTACTACTCTTGGAGGTGCTAGATTCACTTTATCTGGCTAGCAGGCACGGTTTTCCGTCGGTGATATTTACATACAGTCATTTGTCAATCAATTAATTCCTGGTAAAAGCCATCGCCATGATGGAGAGAGAGGAAGCAATGTGGAATTTATGTGCGTTTCCTAAGCGCACAATCGTAACGGCTACAGCTAGACACGAACTCCGTGTTCAAAAGCCAGTACATATGACCTGCCAAGGCCTGCAGGTTATACAACTTTTCTCCAAACTCAAACTCAGTCTCAATCTTCTGATTGGTCCAGCTGAGCGTGAAACTCACAATCAACCAATCAAAGTTCTTGAGTTCGAGTTTGAGATCTGAGAAATGTTTTATAACCTCGGTGCCTGGATGTTTTAAAACTGTTCTCCAATCTTAAACTAGGACTCAAGCTTCTGATTGGTTGAGCCAAGAACTAATCTCAGACTCAACCTATCAAATTTATTGAGCTTGAGTTTGAGATCAGAGATAAAGTTATAGCCCACCCTCTCACGTGACAACTCTTACTGCTCGAACATTGTGATCACCCCACGAACATAGCTACGTGACATTCCGTATGGAATACATACAGAGGTACACTCGCCCTGCATGTGAAAGAAATATTATATATGGATTGCCACTTAATGGCGATCTAGATTTCTCGATAGCGATTAGCTAATGTATGCATTTAGTACTAGTTAATGAAGTAAGGAAGTCTTGATCCAGAGATTAGATTCACTGAGATCACTATAGCTCCGGATATTGCATTGATTGAAGACACATTAAATGTACTACAAGTATAGTATCTAAGTGGTCATAAATAATAGTATTGAGTCACAAGAAAAAACGAGCACAAAGTAATATCAGAATTTATATTCTATTCCATAATATCTGACGGAGAAACATTGGACAACGTTCAACCGAGCTCTCTAAATAATTCAAAGAAAATTGCCATATACATTTACGTTGATATAGCTACCCGCTGTGGGGCGGAGGAGATGGCTCTTCATAAGTAATGGTTACTGTTGTTGTGCGGCCTTAGTGGGCATGTTGCTCACTATTTCAGCATAGATAGGGTAATGGTATCATTGTGTTGTTCACTATTTCAACCTAGATATGGTAATGGTATAATTATGTTGTTCACTATTTCAATCTAGATATGGTAATGGTATAATAATGTTTTTCATTATTTCAGTCTAGATAGGGTAATGGTATAATTATATTGTTCACTATTTCAGTCTATATAGTGTAATGGCATAATTATGTTGTTCACTATTTCAGTCTAGATAGGGTAATGTTATAATTATATTGTTCACTATTTCAGCATAGATAGGGTAATGGTATAATTATATTGTTCATTATTTCAGCATAGATAGGGTAATGGTATAATTATATTGTTCACTATTTCAGTCTAGATATGGTAATGTTATAATTATGTAGTTCATTATTTCAGCATAGATAGGGTAATGGTATAATTATATTGTTCACTATTTCAGTCTAGATAGGGTAATGGTATAATTATATTGTTCACTATTTCAGCATAGATAGGGTAATGGTATAATTATATTGTTCATTATTTCAGCATAGATAGGGTAATGGTATAATTATATTGTTCCCTATTTCAGCCTAGATAGGGTAATGTTATAATTATGTAGTTCATTATTTCAGCATAGATAGGGTAATGGTATAATTATATTGTTCATTATTTCAGCATAGATAGGGTAATTGTATAATTATATTGTTCACTATTTCAGTAGATAGGGTAATGGTATAATTATATTGTTCACTATTTCAGTTTAGATAGGGTAATGGTATAATTATATTGTTCATTATTTCAGTCTAGATAGGGTAATGGTATAATTATATTGTTCACTATTTCAGTCTAGATAGGGTAATGGTATAATTATATTGTTCACTATTTCAGTCTAGATAGGGTAATGGTATAATTATATTGTTCACTATTTCAGTCTAGATAGGGTAATGGTATAATTATATTGTTCACTATTTCAGTCTAGATAGGGTAATGGTATAATTATATTGTTCACTATTTCAGTCTAGATAGGGTAATGGTATAATTATATTGTTCACTATTTCAGTCTAGATAGGGTAATGGTATAATTATATTGTTCACTGTTTCAGTCTAGATAGGGTAATGGTATAATTATATTGTTCACTATTTCAGTCTAGATAGGGTAATGTTATAATTATATTGTTCACTATTTCAGTTTATATAGGGTAATGGTATAATTATATTGTTCACTATTTCAGTTTATATAGGGTAATGGTATAATTATATTGTTCACTATTTCAGTCTAGATAGGGTAATGTTATAATTATGTAGTTCATTATTTCAGTCTAGATAGGGTAATGGTATAATTACAGTGTTCACTATTTCAGCATAGATAGGGTAATGGTATAATTATGTTGTTCATTATTTTAGTCTCGATAGGGTAATGGTATAATTATATTGTTCACTATTTCAGCATAGATAGGGTAATGGTATAATTATATTGTTCACTATTTATTTCAGCATAGATAGGGTAATGGTATAATTATATTGTTCACTATTTATTTCAGCATAGATAGGATAATGGTATAATTATATTATTCACTATTTCAGTCTAGATAGGGTAATGGTATAATTATGTTGTTCACTATTTATTTCAGCATAGATAGGGTAATGGTATAATTATATTATTCATTATTTCAGTCTAGATAGGGTAATGGTATAATTATAGTGTTCACTATTTTAGTCTAGATAGGGTAATGGTATAATTATGTTGTTCATTATTTCAGTCTAGATAGAGTAATGGTATAATTATATTGTTCACTATTTCAGTCTAAATAGGATAATGGTATAATTATATTGTTCACTATTTCAGTCTAGATAGGGTAATGGTATAATTATATTGTTCACTATATCAGTCTAGATAGGGTAATGGTATAATTATATTGTTCACTATATCAGTCTAGATAGAGTAATGGTATAATTATATTGTTCACTATTTCAGCATAGATAGGGTAATGGTATAATTATATTATTCATTATTTCAGTCTAGATAGGGTAATGGTATAATTATATTATTCATTATTTCAGTCTAGATAGGGTAATAGTATAATTATATTGTTCACTATTTTAGTTTAGATAGGTTAATGGTATAATTATATTATTCATTATTTCAGTCTAGATAGGGTAATAGTATAATTATATTGTTCACTATTTTAGTTTAGATAGGTTAATGGTATAATTATATTGTTCACTATTTCAGTCTAGATAGGGTAATGGTATAATTATATTGTTCACTATTTCAGCATAGATAGGGTAATGGTATAATTATATTATTCATTATTTCAGTCTAGATAGGGTAATGGTATAATTATATTGTTCACTATTTCAGCATAGATAGGGTAATGGTATAATTATATTGTTCACTATTTCAGTCTAGATAGGGTAATGGTATAATTATATTGTTCACTATTTCAGCATAGATAGGGTAATGGTATAATTATATTATTCATTATTTCAGCATAGATAGGGAAATGGTATAATTTTATTGTTCACTATTTTAGTCTAGATAGGGTAATGGTATAATTATATTGTTCACTATTTATTTCAGCATAGATAGGGTAATGGTATAATTATATTATTCACTATTTCAGTCTAGATAGGGTAATGGTATAATTATGTTGTTCACTATTTCAGTCTAGATAGGGTAATAGTATAATTATGTTGTTCACTATTTCAGCATAGATAGGGTAATGGTATAATTATATTGTTCATTATTTCAGCATAGATAGGGTAATGGTATAATTATATTGTTCACTATTTCAGCATAGATAGGGTAATGGTATAATTATATTGTTCACTATTTCAGTTTATATAGGGTAATGGTATAATTATATTGTTCATTATTTCAGTCTAGATAGGGTAATGGTATAATTATATTGTTCACTATTTCAGTCTAGATAGGGTAATGGTATACTTATATTGTTCACTATTTCAGTCTAGATAGGGTAATGGTATAATTATATTGTTCACTATTTCAGTCTAGATAGGGTAATGGTATAATTATATTGTTCACTATTTCAGTCTAGATAGGGTAATGGTATAATTATATTGTTCACTATTTCAGTCTAGATAGGGTAATGGTATAATTATATTGTTCACTATTTCAGTCTAGATAGGGTAATGGTATAATTATATTGTTCACTGTTTCAGTCTAGATAGGGAAATGGTATAATTTTATTGTTCACTATTTTAGTCTAGATAGGGTAATGGTATAATTATATTGTTCACTATTTATTTCAGCATAGATAGGGTAATGGTATAATTATATTATTCACTATTTCAGTCTAGATAGGGTAATGGTATAATTATGTTGTTCACTATTTCAGTCTAGATAGGGTAATAGTATAATTATGTTGTTCACTATTTCAGCATAGATAGGGTAATGGTATAATTATATTGTTCATTATTTTAGGTTAGATAGAGTAATGGTATAATTATATTGTTCACTATTTCAGTCTAGATAGGGTAATGGTATAATTATGTTGTTCACTATTTCAGTCTAGATAGGGTAATGGTATAATTATGTTGTTCATTATTTCAGTCTAGATAGAGTAATGGTATACTTATGTTGTTCATTATTTCAGTTTAGATAGAGTAATGGTATTATTATATTGTTCACTATTTCAGTCATGATAGGGTAATAGTATAATTATATTGTTCACTATTTCAGCATAGATAGGGTAATGGTATAATTATATTGTTCACTATTTCAGCATAGATAGGGTAATGGTATAATTATATTGTTCATTATTTCAGCATAGATAGGGTAATGGTATAATTTTATTGTTCACTATTTCAGTCTAGATAGGGTAATGGTATAATTATGTTGTTCATTATTTCAGTCTAGATAGGGTAATGGTATAATTATATTGTTCACTATTTTAATTTAGATAGGGTAATGGTATAATTATATTGTTCACTATTTCAGCATAGATAGGGTAATGGTATAATTATGCTGTTCATTATTTCAGTCTAGATAGGGTAATGGTATAATTATATTGTTCACTATTTCAGTCTAGATAGGGTAATGGTATAATTATGTTGTTCATTATTTCAGTCTAGATAGGGTAATGGTATAATTATGTTGTTCATTATTTCAGTCTAGATAGGGTAATGGTATAATTATGTTGTTCACTATTTCAGTCTAGATAGGGTAATGGTATAATTATATTGTTCACTATTTCAGTCTAGATAGGGTAATGGTATAATTATATTGTTCACTATTTCAGTCTAGATAGGGTAATGGTATAATTATATTGTTCACTATTTCAGTCTAGATAGGGTAATGGTATAATTATATTGTTCACTATTTCAGTCTAGATAGGGTAATGGTATAATTATGTTGTTCATTATTTCAGTCTAGATAGGGTAATGGTATAATTATATTGTTCACTATTTCAGTCTAGATAGGGTAATGGTATAATTATATTGTTCACTATTTCAGTCTAGATAGGGTAATGGTATAATTATATTGTTCACTATTTCAGTCTAGATAGGGTAATGGTATAATTATATTGTTCACTATTTCAGTCTAGATAGGGTAATGGTATAATTATGTTGTTCATTATTTCAGTCTAGATAGGGTAATGGTATAATTATATTGTTCACTATTTCAGCATAGATAGGGTAATGGTATAATTATATTGTTCACTATTTTTTCAGCATAGATAGGGTAATGGTATAATTATATTGTTCACTATTTTTTCAGCATAGATAGGGTAATGGTATAATTATATTATTCACTATTTCAGTCTAGATAGGGTAATGGTATAATTATGTTGTTCACTATTTATTTCAGCATAGATAGGGTAATGGTATAATTATATTTTCATTATTCAGTCTAGATAGGGTAATGGTATAATTATATTGTTCACTATTTAGTTAGATAGGGTAATGGTATAATTATATTGTTCACTATTTCAGTCTAGATAGGGTAATGGTATAATTATATTGTTCACTATTTCAGTCTAGATAGGGTAATGGTATAATTATATTGTTCACTATTTCAGTCTAGATAGGGTAATGGTATAATTATATTGTTCACTATTTCAGTCTAGATAGGGTAATGGTATAATTATATTGTTCACTATTTCAGCATAGATAGGGTAATGGTATAATTATATTGTTCATTATTTCAGTCTAGATAGGGTAATGGTATAATTATATTGTTCATTATTTCAGTCTAGATAGGGTAATAGTATAATTATATTGTTCACTATTTAGTAGATAGGTAATGGTATAATTATTTTCATATTTCAGTCTAGATAGGGTAATGTATAATTATATTGTTCACTATTTTAGTTTAGATAGGGTAATGGTATAATTATATGTTCACTATTTCAGTCTAGATAGGGTAATGGTATAATTATATTGTTCACTATTTCAGTATAGATAGGGTAATGGTATAATTATATTGTTCACTATTTCAGTCTAGATAGGGTAATGGTATAATTATGCTGTTCATTATTTCAGTCTAGATAGGGTAATGGTATAATTATATTGTTCATTATTTCAGCATAGATTGGGTAATGGTATAATTATATTGTTCACTATTTCAGCATAGATAGGGTAATGGTATAATTATGCTGTTCATTATTTCAGTCTAGATAGGGTAATGGTATAATTATATTGTTCATTATTTCAGCATAGATTGGGTAATGGTATAATTATATTGTTCACTATTTCAGCATAGATAGGGTAATGGTATAATTATGCTGTTCATTATTTCAGTCTAGATAGGGTAATGGTATAATTATATTGTTCATTATTTCAGCATAGATTGGGTAATGGTATAATTATATTGTTCACTATTTCAGCATAGATAGGGTAATGGTATAATTATGCTGTTCATTATTTCAGTCTAGATAGGGTAATGGTATAATTATATTGTTCATTATTTCAGCATAGATTGGGTAATGGTATAATTATATTGTTCACTATTTCAGCATAGATAGGGTAATGGTATAATTATGCTGTTCATTATTTCAGTCTAGATAGGGTAATGGTATAATTATATTGTTCACTATTTCAGTCCAGATAGGGTAATGTTATAATTATATTTTTCACTATTTCAGCATAGATAGGGTAATGGTATAATTATGTCGTTCATTATTTCAGTCTGGATTGGGTAATGGTATAATTATATTGTTCACTATTTCAGCATAGATATGGTAATGGTATAATTATGCTGTTCATTACTTCAGTCTAGATAGGGTAATGGTATAATTATATTTTTCACTATTTCAGTCTAGATAGGGTAATGGTATAATTATATTGTTCACTATTTCAGTCTAGATAGGGTAATAGTATAATTATGTCGTTCATTATTTCAATCTAGATAGGGTAATGCTATAATTATGTCGTTCATTATTTCAGTCTAGATAGGGTAATGGTATAATTATGTCGTTCACTATTTCAGTCTAGATAGGGTAATGGTATAATTATATTGTTCACTATTTCAGTCTAGATAGGGTAATGGTATAATTATATTGTTCACTATTGCAATCTAGATAGGGTAATGGTATAATTATATTGTTCACTATTTCAGTTTATATAGGGTAATGGTATAATTATATTGTTCAGTATTTCAGTCTAGATAGGGTAATGGTATAATTATATTGTTCAGTATTTCAGTCTAGATAGGGTAATGGTATAATAATATTGTTCACTATTTCAGCAGAGATAGGGTAATGCTATAATTATGTCGTTCATTATTTCAATCTAGATAGGGTAATGCTATAATTATGTCGTTCATTATTTCAGTCTAGATAGGGTAATGGTATAATTATATTGTTCACTATTTCAGCATAGATAGGGTAATGGTATAATTATATTGTTCACTATTTCAGTCTAGATAGGGTAATAGTATAATTATGTTGTTCATTATTTCAGTCTAGATATGGTAATGGTATAATTATATTGTTCACTATTTTAGTCTAGATAGGGTAATGGTATAATTATGTCGTTCATTATTTCAGTCTCGATAGGGTAATGGTATAATTATATTGTTCACTATTTATTTCAGCATAGATAGGATAATGGTATAATTATATTATTCACTATTTCAGTCTAGATAGGGTAATTATGTTGTTCACTATTTCAGCTTAGGTAGGATAATGGTATAATTATATTGTTCACTATTTCAGTTTATATAGGGTAATGGTATAATTATATTGTTCATTATTTCAGTTTATATAGGGTAATGGTATAATTATATTTTTCACTATTTCAATCTAGATAGGGTAATGGTATAATTATATTGTTCACTATTTCAGTCTAGATAGGGTAATGGTATAATTATATTGTTCACTATTTCAGCATAGATAATGTAATGGTATAATTATATTGTTCACTATTTCAATCTAGATAGGGTAATAGTATAATTATGTTGTTCATTATTTCAATCTAGATAGGGTAATGGTATAATTATATTGTTCACTATTTCAGCATAGATAGGGTAATGGTATAATTATATTGTTCACTATTTCAGTCTAGATAGGGTAATGGTATAATTATATTGTTCACTATTTCAATTTAGATAGAGTAATGGTATAATTATGTTGTTCATTATTTCAGTTTATATAGGGTAATGGTATAATTATATTGTTCACTATTTATTTCAGCATAGATAGGGTAATAGTATAATTATGTTGTTCACTATTTCAGCTTAGGTAGAATAATGGTATAATTATATTGTTCACTATTTCAGTTTATATAGGGTAATGGTATAATTATATTGTTCACTATTTCAGTCTAGATAGGGTAATGGTATAATTATATTGTTCACTATTTCAGTCTAGATAGGGTAATGGTATAATTATGTTGTTCACTATTTCAGTCTAGATAGGGTAATGGTATAATTATAATTTTCAATATTTCAGTCTAGATAGGATAATGGTATAATTATATTGTTCACTATTGCAATCTAGATAGGGTAATGGTATAATTATGTTGTTCACTATTGCAATCTAGATAGGGTAATGGTATAATTATAGTGTTCATTATTTCAGTCTAGATAGGATAATGGTATAATTATGTTGTTCACTATTTCAGTCTAGATAGGGTAATGGTATAATTATATTGTTCACTATATCAGTCTAGATAGGGTAATGGTATAATTATAGTGTTCACTATTTCAGTCTAGATAGGGTAATGGTATAATTATATTGTTCACTATTTCAGTCTAGATAGGGTAATGGTATAATTATATTGTTCACTATTTCAGTCTAGATAGGGTAATGGTATAATTATATTGTTCACTATTTCAGCTAGATATGGTAATGGTATAATTATATTGTTCACTATTTCAGTCTAGATAGGGTAATGGTATAATTATATTGTTCACTATTTCAGTCTAGATAGGGTAATGGTATAATTATATTGTTCACTATTTCAGTCTAGATAGGGTAATGGTATAATTATATTGTTCACTATTTCAGTCTAGATAGGGTAATGGTATAATTATATTGTTCACTATTTCAGTCTAGATAGGGTAATGGTATAATTATGTTGTTCACTATTTCAGCTTAGATAGGTAATGTATATTATTGTTCACTATTTCAGTCTAGATAGGGTAATAGTATAATTATGTTGTTCATTATTTCAGTCTAGATAGGGTAATGGTATAATTATATTGTTCACTATTTCAGTCTAGATAGGGTAATAGTATAATTATGTTGTTCATTATTTCAGTCTAGATAGGGTAATGGTATAATCATAGTGTTCACTATTTTAGTTTAGATAGGGTAATAGTATAATTATGTTGTTCATTATTTCAGTCTAGATAGGGTAATAGTATAATTATATTGTTCACTATTTCAGTTTATATAGGGTAATGGTATAATTATGTTGTTCATTATTTCAGTCTAGATATGGTAATGGTATAATTATATTGTTCACTATTTCAGTTTATATAGGGTAATGGTATAATTATGTTGTTCACTATTTCAGTCTAGATAGGGTAATGGTATAATTATATTGTTCACTATTTCAGTCTAGATAGGGTAATGGTATAATTATGTTGTTCACTATTTCAGCATAGACAGGGTAATGGTATAATTATATTGTTCACTATTTCAGTCTAGATAGGGTAATGGTATAATTATATTGTTCACTATTTCAGTTTATATAGGGTAATGGTATAATTATGTTGTTCACTATTTCAGTCTAGATAGGGTAATGTTATAATTATGTTGTTCACTATTTCAGCTTAGGTAGGATAATGATATAATTATATTGTTCACTATTTCAGTTTATATAGGGTAATGGTATAATTATGTTGTTCACTATATCAATCTAGATAGGGTAATGGTATAATTATGTTGTTCACTATATCAATCTAGATAGGGTAATGGTATAATTATATTGTTCACTATTTCAGTCTAGATAGGGTAATGGTATAATTATATTGTTCACTATTTCAGTATAGATAGGGTAATGGTATAATTATATTGTTCACTATTTCAGCAGATAGGGTAATGGTATAATTTATTGTTCACTATTTCAGTAGATAGGGTAATGTATAATTATTGTTCATATTTCAGTCTAGATAGGGTAATGGTATAATTTATTGTTCACTATTTCAGTCTAGATAGGGTAATGGTATAATTATGTTGTTCACTATTTCAGTCTAGATAGGGTAATGGTATAATTATATTGTTCACTATTTCAGTCTAGATAGGGTAATGGTATAATTATATTGTTCATTATTTCAGTCTAGATAGGGTAATGGTATAATTATATTGTTCACTATTTCAGTCTAGATAGGGTAATGGTATAATTATGTTGTTCACTATTTCAGTCTAGATAGGGTAATGGTATAATTATATTGTTCACTATTTATTTCAGTCTAGATAGGGTAATGGTATAATTATATTGTTCACTATTTCAGTCTAGATAGGGTAATGGTATAATTATATTGTTCACTATTTTAGTCTAGATAGGGTAATGGTATAATTATATTGTTCACTATTTCAGTCTAGATAGGTATAATGGTATAATTATATTGTTCACTATTTCAGCTAGATAGGGTAATGGTATAATTATATTGTTCACTATTTCAGTCTAGATAGGGTAATGGTATAATTATGTTGTTCACTATTTCAGTCTAGATAGGGTAATGGTATAATTATATTGTTCACTATTTCAGTCTAGATAGGGTAATGGTATAATTATATTGTTCACTATTTCAGTCTAGATAGGGTAATGGTATAATTATGTTGTTCACTATTTCAGTCTAGATAGGGTAATGGTATAATTATATTGTTCACTATTTCAGTCTAGATAGGGTAATGGTATAATTATATTGTTCACTATTTCAGCAGAGATAGGGTAATGGTATAATTATATTATTCACTATTTCAGTCTAGATAGTGTAATGGTATAATTATATTGTTCATTGTTGCAGTCTAGATAAGGTATTAATGGTATAATTATATTGTTCACTATTTCAGCAGAGATAGGGTAATGGTATAATTATATTATTCACTATTTTAGTCTAGATAGTGTAATGGTATAATTATGTTGTTCATTGTTTCAGTCTAGATAGGGTAATGGTATAATTATATTGTTCACTATTTCAGCATAGATAGGATAATGGTATAATTATATTGGTCACTATTTCAGTCTAGATATGGCAATGGTATAATTATATTGTTCACTATTTCAGCAGAGATAGGGTAATGGTATAATTATATTATTCACTATTATAGTCTAGATAGGGTAATGGTATAATTATATTGTTCATTGTTTCAGTCTAGATAGGATTATTATTATTATTATTATATACCAAACTTATATAGCGCTCTTTTCATTTAAAAATAAAACGTTCAAAAGCGCTTTACAGCCTAAAATATCACAAATATTGATAAAAACTTCCACATACAATGAGATAAAACAAGACAAAATTAGCAAACACAATTACAATGGATTCTAAATATGCTATAAAATATTAGGATCTAAAATTATAACAATTAAAATATAGGTAATAATTAAATAAAATGTGTTCATTTGCAGTCTTAATCCTGATTGAGCACAGACACAGTTCGATATTTATGTTCCATATGAACATTTAAAAAGGTGTGTCTTCAAAGCCTTTTTGAAAGAACACAATGTTGTTGCACTTCTAAGATTTGATGGAAGAGAATTCCAAAGTTTTGGGGCAGCAGTCATGAAACTTCTATCTCCGTATGTGACAGTCCGACTTCTTGGTAACACAAGAGTAGCTGCTTCATATTTAGACCGTAAGTCTCTCCTTGGTATATAAACCTCAAGCAAGTTTCTCATATAAATCGGTGCTTCTCCATTCAATGCTTTATATGTGTGAGTCAGTATTTTATACTTTATTCTTTCTTGAACTGGTAGCCAATGAAGTTCTTTTAGAATGGGCGTTACATGACTGAAACGGGATGTTCTGGTTATGATGCGAGCTGCTGTGTTTTGAACAGTTTGTAATTTATTGGAAGTGTATTTTGGCACGCCGTACAACAGTGAATTACAGTAGTCGAGCCTGGATGTAATGAGTGAGTTTATGAGAGTTTTCGTGGCTTCTGTTGTTAAATACTGCCGAATGTGTCCAATCCGCCGGATCTGCGCATAACATGATTTTGTCACAGAATTTACATGTTTGTCCATATCCATTCTTGAGTCTAGGAAAGCTCCTAGATTTCTCACACATGTTGATGGTTCTGTATTTGAGTCTCCTACTTTCACATTTATGTTTTCAATGTGTTGCAAATTTCGCTGACTAGAAAACATAATCATTTCAGTTTTATCAGTATTGAGTTTTAACATATTGGCATGCATCCAAGCAACAATGTCTTGTAGACAGTTTTCCACTCGAAGTAGTGTCTCTGCTTGTGAAGCTTGAACGCTTGGTTTGAATGAAAGGTAAAGCTGGGAATGGTATAATTATATTGTTCACTATTTATTTCAGCATAGATAGGATAATGGTATAATTATATTATTCACTATTTCAGCATAGATAGGATAATGGTATAATTATATTATTCACTATTTCAGTCTAGATAGGGTAATTTTATAATAATGTTGTTCACTATTTCAGCTTAGGTAGGATAATGATATAATTATATTGTTCACTATATCAGTCTAGATAGAGTAATGGTATAATTATATTGTTCATTAATTCAGTCTAGATAGGATACTGGTATAATTATGTTGTTCACTATTTCAATCTAGATAGGGTGTTGGTATAATTATATTGTTCATTATTTCAGTCTAGATAGGGTAATGGTATAATTATATTGTTCACTATTTCAGTCTAGATAGGGTAATGGTATAATTATATTGTTCACTATTTTAGCATAGATAGGGTAATGGTATAATTTTATTGTTCACTATTTCAGTCTAGATAGGGTAATGGTATAATTATATTGTTCACTATTTTATTCTAGATAGGGTATTGGTATAATTATATTGTTCACTATTTCAGTCTAGATAGGGTAATGGTATAATTATATTGTTCACTATTTCAGCAGAGATAGGATAATGGTATAATTATATTGTTCACTATTTCAGTCTAGATAGGGTAATGGTATAATTATGTTGTTCACTATTTCAGTCTAGATAGGGTAATTTTATAATAATGTTGTTCACTATTTCAGCTTAGGTAGGATAATGATATAATTATATTGTTCACTATATCAGCATAGATAGGGTAATGGTATAATTATATTGTTCACTATTTCAGTCTAGATAGGGTAATGTTATAATTATGTTGTTCACTATTTCAGTCTAGATAGGATAATGGTATAATTATATTGTTCATTATTTCAGTTTATATAGGGTAATGATATAAATATGTTGTTCACTATTTTAGTTTATATAGGATAATGGTATAATTATGTTGTTCACTATTTCAGTTTATATAGGATAATGGTATAATTATGTTGTTCACTATTTCAGTTTAGGTAGGATAATGGTATAATTATATTGTTCACTATTTTAGTTTATATAGGGTATTGGTATAATTATATTGTTCACTATTTCAGTCTAGATAGGGTAATGGTATAATTATATTGTTCACTATTTCAGCAGAGATATGGTAATGGTATAATTATATTATTCACTATTTTAGTCTAGATAGGGTAATGGTATAATTATGTTGTTCATTATTTCAGTCTAGATAGGGTAATAGTATAATTATGTTGTTCATTATTTCAGTCTAGATAGGGTAATGGTATAATTATATTGTTCATTGTTTCAGCATAGATAGGATAATGGTATAATTATATTATTCACTATTTCAGTCTATATAGGTTAATGGTATAATTATGTTGTTCACTATTTCAGTCTAGATAGGGTAATGGTATAATTATATTGTTCACTATTTCAGTCTAGATAGGGTAATGTTATAATTATGTTGTTCACTATTTCAGCTTAGGTAGGATAATGATATAATTATATTGTTCACTATTTCAGTCTAGATAGGGTAATGGTATAATTATGTTGTTCATTATTTCAGTCTAGATAGGGTATTGGTATAATTATGTTGTTCACTATTTCAGTCTAGATAGGGTAATGGTATAATTATGTTGTTCACTATTTCAGTCTAGATAGGGTAATGGTATAATTATGTTGTTCATTATTTCAGTCTAGATAGGGTATTGGTATAATTATGTTATTCACTATTTCAATCTAGATAGGGTAATGGTATAATTATATTGTTCACTATTTCAGTTTATATAGGGTAATGGTATAATTATGTTGTTCATCATTTCAGTCTAGATAGGGTAATGGTATAATTATGTTGTTCACTATTTCAATCTAGATAGGGTAATAGTATAATTATGTTGTTCATTATTTCAGTCTAGATAGGGTAATGGTATTATTATATTGTTCACTATTTCAGTCTAGATAGGGTAATAGTATCATTATATTGTTCATTATTTCAGTCTAGATAGGGTAATAGTATAATTATATTGTTCACTATTTCAGTCTAGATAGGGTAATAGTATAATTATGTTGTTCATTATTTCAGTCTAGATAGGGTAATGGTATAATTATATTGTTCACTATTTCAGTCTAGATAGGGTAATAGTATAATTATGTTGTTCACTATTTCAGTCTAGATAGGGTAATGGTATATTTTGTTTTTGTGTGGGTTGGTATAATTATATTGTTCACTATTTCAGTCTAGATAGGGTAATGGTATTATTAGTGTTCACTATTTTCTAGATAGGGTAATGGTATATTATATTGTTCACTATTTCAGTCTAGATAGGGTAATGGTATAATTATATTGTTCATTATTTCAGTCTAGATAGGGTAATGGTATAATTATATTGTTCACTATTTCAGTCTAGATAGGGTAATGGTATAATTATATTGTTCACTATTTCAGTCTAGATAGGGTAATGGTATAATTATGTTGTTCACTATTTCAGTCTAGATAGGGTAATAGTATAATTATGTTGTTCATTATTTCAGTCTAGATAGGGTAATGGTATAATTATATTGTTCACTATATCAGTCTAGATAGGGTAATGGTATAATTATATTGTTCACTATTTTAGTTTAGATAGGGTAATGGTATAATTATGTTGTTCACTATTTCAGTCTAGATAGGGTAATGGTATAATTATATTGTTCACTATTTCAGTCTAGATAGGGTAATGTTATAATTATGTTGTTCACTATTTCAGTTTTATATGTTCACTATTCAGTCTAGATAGGGTAATGGTATAATTATGTTGTTCATTATTTCAGTCTAGATAGGGTAATGGTATAATTATATTGTTCACTATTTCAGTCTAGATAGGGTAATGGTATAATTATATTGTTCACTATTTCAGTTTAGATAGGGTAATGGTATAATTATGTTGTTCACTATTTCAGTTTATATAGGGTAATGGTATAATTATATTGTTCATTATTTCAGTCTAGATAGGGTAATGGTATAATTATATTGTTCACTATTTCAGTCTAGATAGGGTAATAGTATAATTATATTGTTCACTATTTCAGATTAGATAGGGTAATGGTATAATTATGTTGTTCATTATTTCAGCATAGATAGGGTAATGGTATTATTATGTTGTTCACTATTTCAGTTTAGGTAGGATAATGGTATAATAATATTGTTCACTATTTCAGTTTATATAGGGTAATGGTATAATAATATTGTTCACTATTTCAGTTTATATAGGGTAATGGTATAATTATATTGTTCACTATTTCAGCATAGATAGGGTGTTGGTATAATTATATTGTTCACTATTTCAGTCTAGATAGGGTAATAGTATAATTATATTGTTCACTATTTCAGATTAGATAGGGTAATGGTATAATTATGTTGTTCATTATTTCAGCATAGATAGGGTAATGGTATTATTATGTTGTTCACTATTTCAGTTTAGGTAGGATAATGGTATAATAATATTGTTCACTATTTCAGTTTATATAGGGTAATGGTATAATAATATTGTTCACTATTTCAGTTTATATAGGGTAATGGTATAATTATATTGTTCACTATTTCAGCATAGATAGGGTAATGGTATAAATATGTTGTTCATTATTTCAGTCTAGATAGGGTAATGGTATAATTATATTGTTCACTATTTCAGCATAGATAGGGTGTTGGTATAATTATATTGTTCACTATTTCAGTCTAGATAGGGTAATGGTATAATTATATTGTTCACTATTTTAGCTTATATAGGGTAATGGTATAATTATGTTGTTCACTATTTCAGTCTAGATAGGGTAATGGTATAATTATATTGTTCACTATTTCAGTCTAGATAGGGTAATGGTATAATTATATTGTTCACTATTTATTTCAGCATAGATAGGGTAATGGTATAATTATATTGTTCACTATTTATTTCAGCATAGATAGGTTAATGGTATAATTATATTGTTCACTATTTCATTCTAGATAGGGTAATGGTATAATTATGTTGATCACTATTTCAGTCTAGATAGGGTAATGGTATAATTATGTTGTTCACTATTTCAGTCTAGATAGGGTAATGGTATAATTATATTGTTCACTATTTCAGTCTAGATAGGGTAATGGTATAATTATATTGTTCAGTATTTCAGTCTAGATAGGGTAATGGTATAATTATATTGTTCACTATTTCAGTCTAGATAGGGTAATGGTATAATTATTTTGTTCACTATTTCAGTCTAGATAGGGTAATGGTATAATTATATTGTTCACTATTTCAGTCTAGATAGGGTAATGGTATAATTATATTGTTCATTATTTCAGTCTAGATAGGGTAATGGTATAATTATATTGTTCATTATTTCAGTCTAGATAGCGTAATGGTATAATTATATTGTTCACTATTTCAGTCTAGATAGGGTAATGGTATAATTATATTGTTCACTATTTCAGTCTAGATAGGGTAATGGTATAATTATATTGTTCACTATTTCAGTCTAGATAGGGTAATGGTATAATTATATTGGTCACTATTTCAGTCTAGATAGGGTAATGGTATAATTATATTGTTCATTATTTCAGTCTAGATAGGGTAATGGTATAATTATATTGTTCACTATTTCAGTCTAGATAGGGTAATGGTATAATTATGTTGTTCACTATTTCAGTCTAGATAGGGTAATGGTATAATTATATTGTTCATTATTTCAGTCTAGATAGGGTATTGGTATATTCCTTGAAGGTCCTCATTCCGTGACTGTCCTAATTCCGGTGATATTTGTTTAAATCTCGTAACGCGCGATATTTGCTGACGTCATACACGCGCTCCGATGTAAATATTTACTAAAGCTGTAGCTATCTGTCAAAAGTCAAACAAGAGTAAAATGAGACAAAAACAGGTAAACATTTGTTGAAACATGTCAAGCATATAAAATAATACCTTTTCTACTATTACCAAATAAATGTTCATTTAAATACCCTTTTTTGGCCCCAAAAACATTGTTCAGAAATGTTACCATCCGTCTGCTCTGAAACCAGGCTTTGATTGACAGATCTAATTCGGAAGTGGGCTTTTTCTATAAGGCCAAGCCTAATTTATTTATTTTGTTTTCAGTCCTATCCCTTATAAACAATTTTAGTTTTTTAGGCTAATCCTAGGCAGATGAGGAGAAAGAACAGACACTAAAGAGATTTCCAAGTGTGTATCTCTAATATTTGCAAAGTGGAGATTGTGTGAGTTAATAGGGGCAAACTCTGTAACCACTGGGTGCAGTTGACATGTTGCACCACAGTCAGGGTACTTAGAATAGGAGACACAGTCATGTGTCCTTGCTGTGACACCAGAGTGGAGTAGAATAAAACAGTTACATAAAACAACAGTTAATAATTTAGTGTTTTAACAGTTATTAGTGTTAACAAAGTTAAAAATAGATTTTGGAATTATATCTTATATTTGAACTGTTTGGGAAAACACCACATAATTAATTAAGAGTGCCTAATTCACTGTTACCCAAGAGTTACCGGAATTGGGTCACATGTAAAATTACGGACAAATTTACAGTAGTTCAGAACAAATCGTGATTACTCTTTGGAAACACATGCATTTATGTTGAAATTTGATGCAACATGTTGGAAAAGGATTTGTTGACTAAGATATGTATACGTCTTTGTATATTTTACAAACTATTATGCAAATTTTAATGAGTGTTTCGTATCCTACCGGAATGAGGACCCTCGAGGCTACTTATATTGTTCACTATATCAGTCTAGATAGGGTAATGGTATAATTATATTGTTCACTATTTCAGTCTAGATAGGGTAATGTTATAATTATGTTGTTCACTATTTCAGCATAGATAGGGTAATGGTATAAATATGTTGTTCACTATTTCAGCTTAGGTAGGATAATGATATAATTATATTGTTCACTATATCAGTCTAGATAGAGTAATGGTATAATTATATTGTTCACTATTTCAATCTAGATAGGGTAATAGTATAATTATATTGTTCACTATTTCAGTTTATATAGGGTAATAGTATAATTATATTGTTCACTATTTCAGTTTATATAGGGTAATGGTATAATTATATTGTTCACTATTTCAATCTAGATAGGGTAATGGTATAATTATGTTGTTCACTATTTCAGTTTATATAGGGTAATGGTATAATTATGTTGTTCACTATTTCAATCTAGATATGGTAATAGTATAATTATATTGTTCATTATTTCAGTCTAGATAGGGTAATGGTATAATTATATTGTTCATTATTTCAGTTTATATAGGGTAATGGTATAATTATATTGTTCACTATTTCAGCATAGATAGGGTATTGGTATAATTATATTGTTCACTATTTCAGTCTAGATAGTGTAATGGTATAATTATATTGTTCACTATTTATTTCAGCATAGATAGGGTAATGGTATAATTATATTATTCACTATTTCAGTATAGATAGGGTAATGGTATAATTATATTGTTCACTATTTATTTCAGCATAGATAGGGTAATGGTATAATTATATTATTCACTATTTCAGTATAGATAGGGTAATGGTATAATTATATTGTTCACTATTTATTTCAGCATAGATAGGGTAATGGTATAATTATATTATTCACTATTTCAGTATAGATAGGGTAATGGTATAATTATATTGTTCACTATTTATTTCAGCATAGATAGGGTAATGGTATAATTATATTATTCACTATTTCAGTATAGATAGGGTAATGGTATAATTATATTGTTCACTATTTATTTCAGCATAGATAGGGTAATGGTATAATTATATTATTCACTATTTCAGTATAGATAGGGTAATGGTATAATTATATTGTTCACTATTTATTTCAGCATAGATAGGGTAATGGTATAATTATATTATTCACTATTTCAGTATAGATAGGGTAATGGTATAATTATGTTGTTCACTATTTCAGTCTAGATAGGGTAATGGTATAATTATATTCTTCACTATTTCAGTCTAGATAGGGTAATGTTGTAATTATGTTGTTCACTATTTCAGCTTAGGTAGGATAATAGTATAATTATATTGTTCACTATTTCAGTCTAGATAGGGTAATGTTATAATTATATTGTTCACTATTTTAGTTTATATAGGGTAATGGTATAATTATGTTGTTCACTATTTCAGTCTAGATAGGGTAATGGTATAATTATATTGTTCACTATATCAGTCTATATAGGGTAATGGTATAATTATGTTGTTCATTATTTCAGTCTAGATAGGGTAATGGTATAATTATGTTGTTCATTATTTCAGTTTATATAGGGTAATGGTATAATTATATTGTTCACTATTTCAGCAGAGATAGGGTAATGCTATAATTATGTCGTTCACTATTTCAGCATAGATACGGTAATGGTATAATTATATTGTTCACTATTTCAGCAGAGATAGGGTAATGCTATAATTATGTCGTTCACTATTTCAGCATAGATACGGTAATGGTATAATTATATTGTTCACTATTTCAGTCTAGATAGTGTAATAGTATAATTATGTTGTTCATTATTTCAGTCTAGATAGGGTAATGATATAATTATATTGTTCACTATTTCAGTCTAGATAGTGTAATAGTATAATTATATTGTTCACTATTTCAGCATAGATAGGGTAATGGTATAATTATATTGTTCACTATTTCAGTCTAGATAGAGAAATGGTATAATTATGTCGTTCATTATTTCAGCATAGATAGGGTAATGGTATAATTATATTGTTCATTATTTCAGTCTAGATAGGGTAATGGTATAATTATATTGTTCATTGTTTCAGTCTAGATAGGGTAATGGTATAAATATATTGTTCATTATTTCAGTCTAGATAGGGTACTGGTATAATTATATTGTTCATTGTTTCAGTCTAGATAGGGTAATGGTATAATTATATTGTTCACTATTTCAGTCTAGATTGGGTAATGGTATAATTATATTGTTCACTATTTCAGTCTATATAGGGTAATGGTATAACTATATTGTTCACTATTTCAGCATAGATAGGGTAATGGTATAATTATATTGTTCACTATTTCAGTCTAGATAGGGTAATGGTATAATTATATTGTTCACTATTTCAGCATAGATAGGGTAATGGTATAATTATATTGTTCACTATTGCAATCTAGATAGGGTAATGGTATAATTATATTGTTCACTATTTCAGTCTAGATAGGGTAATGGTATAATTATATTGTTCACTATTTCAGTCCAGATAGGGTAATGGTATAATTATATTGTTCACTATTTCAGTCTAGATAGGGAAATGGTATAATTATGTCGTTCATTATTTCAGCATAGATAGGGTAATGGTATAATTATATTGTTCATTATTTCAGTCTAGATAGTGTAATGGTATATTTATATTGTTCACTATTTCAGTCTAGATAGGGTAATGGTATAATTATGTTGTTCACTATTTCAGTCTAGATAGGGTAATGGTATAATTATGTTGTTCACTATTTCAGTCTAGATAGGGTAATGGTATAATTATATTGTTCACTATTTCAGTCTAGATAGGGTAATGGTATAATTATGTTGTTCACTATTTCAATCTAGATAGGGTAATGTTATAATTATATTGTTCACTATTTCAGTCTAGATAGGGTAATGGTATAATTATGTTGTTCACTATTTCAGTCTAGATAGGGTAATAGTATAATTATATTGTTCACTATTTCAGATTAGATAGTAGTGGTACCATCACGACTTCCAATATTGTGTTTGCCATTGCTCTCGCTACTCTGTTAACGTCACATTGTCACTATTGTCACGCAATCGCCTACAACTGGAAATCGGAATCCCACTTGGGGACGTGATGTTGCGCTAGGTTAAGCACGTTGGCAATATCTCTACACAGTGGTGGCTGTAAACAATTAGCGTACACTAGTGAGAATAATATCCAATATTTTCCATCACTGAATATTTTCCATCCCTGAATATTTTCCATCCCTGAATATTTTCCATCCCTGAATCTTATCCACTTCCATCTTGACTTCCATTTCGAATGTTTGTTTTCGTCTACGTATAATGCCATAGTTACCCGTGTGAAGCATATTCAAGTGTATAACGAGCATGCTAAAGTTTAAACGTTATTTATTTTACAATGATTACGAAGCAAGTACCCGGAGAAAACCCACCTGTCCGATATGACGATCATCGTACCATCTCACATACTTCCTGGTCCGAGGATCGAACCCGGGTTGCATTGGTGAGAAGCGAGCACGCTAACCACTGCGATAATCGGACAGTCTCATTGCACGTGAAATGCAGGTAAGCGAGATATATAGGGCACATTATGAATACTATATGGTTAATGCGACCAATGGAGCCATATTGTCGATATACATGTACGATTATTCTATAAATTGTATCTATTTAACGAGTGTGAACTAAGATTTAGCAACTTATATTAATCACTGTCGTTGGCGCGGATGAAAGCGTACATGCGGTCATTCGTGTGGAAGGAAACAGGAGTACCCGGAGAAAACCCACCTGTCCAATCTGGCGACCACCGTACCATCTCACATACTTCCCGGTCCGAGGATCGAACCAGGGTTGCATTGGTGAGAAGCGGTTTTCCTCCCACACGAATGAGCACATTTACGCTTTCATCCGCGCCAACGAGAGTGATTAATATAAGTTGTTAGAATTTACTTAACAATCGTTGTAGTTAGTCTGTAATCTGTCACTTACTACTGTTTCTTAAATGTATTGTATTTGTTTATATATGTATATCTGTAACATGTTTTGTGATGTCTTTGCCATATTTCTATCATTGTAAATGGCTAAAGGCAATATAGTTGCTGAGTATGCCAATACAATTGAAACTTGTTGTAAAATAAATAAAGTTTAAACTTTGTGGTATTCGAGTGCCATTTTAGTTATTCGAGCCCATCTCTAAATTAAATTCGTAACATTTGATTATGGATACATGCTATTATAGATCTATAGAATTATTATATAAATCTGACACATTCTAGTTTTAGTAGATTTCTGCGTGTTATATTCTAGAAGATGACATTAATGATCAAGCCAATCTCTAAAGTAGGTTAATGATAGATACTGCCAATTAAGCACACAGCATCAGTTTATTTGATATTTCTGTTAAATTCCCATACGCCCTAATTTATCGGAAATGGCATTTGCACAATCAAGCGACAAACTGGTTATCGTAATAAAAGACAAGTACACCTACTTATTAATGTTCAATGTAACTGCTTTTCACTGATGATCTAGAATCTTGATTCCAGAGTACTGGGCAGTCATGTGAAATGTAAGTCAGCGACATAGCGATTCCATTTGTCTATAAATTGAAGAACAGAACAGGTGCATCACAGCGGAACACGTGGCAAGGATATCACAGGGGAACATGTGGTAAGAATATCACAGCGGAACAAGTGGCAAGGATATCACAGCGGAACAGGTGGTAAGGATATCACAGCGGAACAAGTGGCAAGAATATCACAGCAGAACAGGTGGCAAGGATATCACAGCAGAACAGGTGGTAAGGATATCACAGCAGAACAAGTGGCAAGGATATCACAGGGGAACATGTGGCAAGAATATCACAGCGGAACATGTCATTGTGGCAAGAATATCACAGCGGAACATGTGGTAAGAATATCACAGCAGAACAAGTGGCAAGGATATCACAGCGGAACATGTGGTAAGAATATCACAGCAGAACAAGTGGCAAGGATATCACAGCGGAACATGTGGTAAGAATATCACAGCAGAACAAGTGGCAAGGATATCACAGCGGAACATGTGGTAAGAATATCACAGCAGAACAAGTGGCAAGGATATCACAGGTGAACATGTGACAAGAATGAAGTATGCCAATGCTAAATGAACACGACACTCTAATCAGAACTATGTATGAAATAACATTCATACCCGTACATTGATTGGCTACAAGCTATTAATGTCATCGTTAAATATAACTGCAGCTGAGGTAACTGTCAATATAATCTACGTGAGAGGGAAGAAAACAACACGGTACAGTAAGCTACTATAATTTCGCGTACACTTTATTTTGCGTTTTTCCCCATTATTATATGTTCGCGGAGTTTTAGATTCGCACCTCCGTATGTATTGCGAGGAATGAAAGTGATTGTTTATGTATATCGCTACTTGTATTCAATAAAACATTTTGATAAAATGTACATATGTTCGTATATAAATCTATATTCGGATACAGTATTATTCCCCAGAATCATTCGCGATCAACATAGCTGAAATGTAAATGTTCGCGAATAAATAGCGTTCTACAGCAGTCACAAAGACAGAATTTGAATGTTTGTAATTATCCAGCTGAGAACTAATAACTAGGAATTACTTATTTTTCAAGGCCATGGCCAGCTGATGATGTTGCAAGACACGGAGATTTATTCATGTTGTTAGCAAACACTTTATTGAAAGGCAACGTCAACCAAGATCTCACTCCCGTAGAAATTAAGTGTGGCGGCAGATTACTTAAGCGATAAATTAGATAATAAATTAAGTCAATGAGATGTTGATACCACGCGTTCAATTAGCACGTGCAAACGTGTTACCACATGCGGTAGTAACCTGAGACTGTAGACTGCGCAAGAATATTTCTAGAACTTGAAGTAGGCAGTGATTGTGCTCGGAATTCTAACATTATTTTATCCACTATACATATATTATCAATCTACGATGGTCTTTTAAAGATGGAAGTCGTGATAGCGCGCGCAGTGGATGCGCGTTCGCTTCAGGTGTGAAAGGTCCGGAGTTCGAACCCCGCTGGAGCCGTTACGATTGTGCGCATTTAAATTCCACGTTGCCTCTTCTCTTCTCTCTCCCTCGTGGCGATGGATTCCATCAGGAATGAGGTCTCGAGAGTGCTTAATATAAAATGTAAGAACTTGTTTTGCAATCGAGCAAAATGTGTATAAACTATAGATGGAAGTTGATATATGTATAGAATATAGGCAGAATTTAGATTAAGATTGTTTCCTGTAGTTTCACTGTAATGATTTCATTTTAATCATAATAAACTATACATAGTGCGATCCCCCGTCTGACCCTAATAAAATGAACAATCTTTCAGGTGGGACTTTAAACCGAGGTCTCGTGTCGGTGCTGTACACCGTGCGCGTAAAAGAGCCAGAGGAGACTCTGGAGTGGGTCGCTGTCCGTATCATTGCACTATCCTCCAAAAATCTAAAATGACTAATCTCTTCAGGAGGCGTCGCTCATATGGGCAACCGGTAGCGACGATAAATAAAGGTAAAAAACACAAACACAAGTTATCGTTTCTCGGATGTCCAGTTCAAGGGGTCTTATATTTAGACATTACATTGAATACATGGTGCTTAAAGTGGAAGTCGTGATAGCGCAGTGGATGCGGGTTCGCTTCAGGTGCGAAAGGTCCGGAGTTCGAACCCCACTGGAGCTGTTACGTTTAGGCAAGGTATTTAAATTCCACGTTGCCTCTTCTCTCTCCCTCGTGGCGATGGATTCCATCAGGAATGAGGTCTCGAGAGTGATTTATATAAGTTGAAATAACTTGTTTCGCAATCGAGCTAAAATAAATTTGTATAAAATATTGTGCTTAAAGCGCACTACATCGGTGTAAACGCAAATGTCTGCAGAATGTAATTTCCTATAATATGGTATACTTTTTTCTTTCCAAATACTTGCCTCAAAAACTGAGTATTTCAACTAATAAACAAACGTCGTATACGCGGTTTGTTGACATAGCAAAATAATGTAAATAGGGTCGACATCCATGCGTATTACAAGGCGAGTATCCTGAGTAACACTATTTATGGTACATATTTACCGTTATATCTCACATGTGTGCCTATGCATATTTATTTGTAGACTAATCTTAGTTAAATTATCTTTAAACGACGGTATCACGCATTTAGTATTGACTCAAATGACAAACAAACGTCGATTCAGGATCATGGATGGCTGTTATATGAAATCCTAGTTGTAGACCACAAACACACTGTTTATTGATTCAATGTTAGTGTTCGAATGTATTCGGAAGAATTTGTAGTAGCAATGCATCTATACGTGAAATACAATGCAATTTATTGCTTTTTGGAATGTAATGTCGCTTTAAAATACAAAATTAATACATGTACATCTATGAGACTATAATAAAAATGAAATATATGAGTAACTATGGATTTGTATGATAGCAACCAACTTATAAATTGCCCGATGAAATCACTTTGAACTTTTTGTGATGCAATGTCGCTTTCAGTATATGCGTACGACAATATGAAATCTGATTTAAAGTATCTTGAAGAAATCCAAAATGAAGGAGAGGTTGAACTCGACTTAAGTAGTACTATAATTATAAATAAGGCCAAGTTACATATTGGATGGAATTAAACCACGCACACCTGAGTGCAAATGCTTCATAATGATATATAAATATCTTGACAAGAGGTTGTGCTAATACAGGCTATATACACGTCATTAGGAGGATGCGCCTTTAAGTGCATTAACCATAATAACTGGCATAATGCAGTTTTAATGTAGACAAACATGCATGTTTATGACAGGCACTGGATAGTTTGTGCATCTTGAATCAGTAATATTGTTGAGTCGATTGGTCGCCTACGTAACAATGAAGCATATTTCAGGAACACATTTTCAACTGTATATATACTGGTGTACATAGAAAACGCACAGCTACATTATATGATTAGTATTACATATACTGGTGTACATAGAAAACGCACACATACATTATATGATTAGTATTACATATACTGGTGTACATAGAAAACGCACAGCTACATTATATGATTAGTATTACATATACTGGTGTACATAGAAAACGCACAGCTACATTATATGATTAGTATTACATATACTGGTGTACATAGAAAACGCACACCTACAGCATATGATTAGTATTACATATACTGGTGTACATAGAAAACGCACACCTACATTATATGATTATTATTACATGAAAACGAAATACGAAGGATTCCATCAAAGATATATCACATATTTATTACAAAACACAAACTGAACAACTAAATATATTCCAAAATGTTTAAAACTATGTATTTATATAGTTTATTGTTTTTCATATAAAAACACACGTTTTCTAATGAGCGACGCCTCCTGAAGAGATTACAGAGACCCATTACAGATTCGTCTCATATTGTTCCTTTAAAGATAATTTAACTAAGATTAGTCTACAAATAAATATGCATAGGCACACATCTGAGATATCACGGTAAATATGTACCATACATCGTGTTACTCAGGATACTCGCCTTGTATTACGCATGGATGTCGACCCTATTTACATTATTTTGCTATGTCAACAAACCGCGTATACGACGTTTGTTTATTAGTTGAAATACTCAGTTTTTGAGGCAAGTATTTGGAAAGAAAAAAGTATACCATATTATAGGTCATTACATTCTGCAGACATTTGCGTTTTCACCGATGTAGTGCGCTTTAAGCACAATGTATTCAATGTAATGTCAAAATATAAGACCCCTTAAACTGGACATCCGAGAAACGATAACTTGTGTTTGTGTTTTTTACCTTTATTTATCGTCGCTACCGGTTGCCCATATGAGCGACGCCTCCTGAAGAGATTGTGCAATGATACAGACAGCGACCCATTCCAGAGTCTCCTCTGGCTGTTTTACGTGCACGGTGTACAGCACCGACACGAGACCTCGGTTTAAAGTCCCAATATGAAAGAGTGTTAATTGTATTAGGGTCAGACGAGGGATCGAGTGTACGATCCTTGGATTACAAGTCCATCTTACTAGCATCTGGACAACTGATCCGCTACGCAACTAACATGTGTGTGTTTTACGTTTATTTATCGTCGCTACCGGTTGCCCATACGAGCGACGCCTCTTGAAGATATTAGTCATTTTAGAATGTTGGAGGATAGTGCAATGATACAGACAGATACCCATTCCAGAGTCGTCTCCTCTGGCTCTTTTACGTGCACGGTTTACAGCACCGACACGAGACCTCGGTATTAAAGTCCCATCTGAAAGACTGTTAATTTGAACCTGCGATCCCTGGATTACCAGTCCAGCGTGTTATCACTGGACTACAGATCCGTCTGTAAATGTTTAGTTTATACAAATTTATCTTAATGTTAATTGTGTTGGGGTCAGACAGGGGATCGAACCTGCTATCCCTGGATTGCAAGTCCAGCGTGTTAGCATCTGGACAACTGATCCGCTACGCAACTAACATGATTTTAAAATGGCCTGATATAACATCAGACAGAATGTGTAGAACAAAGAGCAAATAAGCAATGGTGGTTATAACATGGTATAATTATGTGCCCATTTACTATGTAGAAAATCACAAACATCACGTCTGGAAGCCCATTATGTCCAACACTTGATTTGCTGAGCGAGAACAAAGTTCTAATTGGCTCAATTAATCGCGATAGATGTCTGTGAAGTGTTGTGTAATGTGTGTAGTGTAATTTGGTGAACGTTTATCACTCAGACAATCAGAAAATAAACTCTAAAAAGGCTTTTCTACAAGAAATGTTGTTTCTTTTCCCCATAGTTGGCAAATACATATATGATGATTTAAGAAACATATTATTTGATAGAGCTCAACCTATACAACCTGGTTTTGTTAATATGTCTAGTCAAGAACAACTTAAGTTCATATTCACAAATGCACCCATTATTATATTAGCTGCCAAAACCTGTTTTAGTATTTTACAACGACGTACCTCTTATCTTTGTAAATAATGTCTATTGAGTGTTTTATATGTCGTCTTCATATTTTATTACAACTGAAAAGCATTTGCTAATTAGGCTAATCCCAATCTGATTGGAATTGGTATTTGATCTTTTAAAACATTTTTTAGTTTGCACAGTAGTGCTTATTTTGCGTTCAGTATTTTTCATTCCATTACATCTTAATAAGATTTTAAATTTCAATTAGCGACTGCTTTTCAGCTTTATCTCACACATGTAGTTATCACATGTACATGTATATACTATAATAGTGCAATATGTTATAGATGAATGATGTATATATACATAGTCTCTTGTAACTCTGAATTGAGTGGCAATGTACTTTGTAATATGCAAACTATGTTTTGTGTTTGTTATATGCTGTGCATTGATGAGACTGAAATAAAGAATAAAATAAATAATATATATATATGTTATGTGTAATGCAAAACAATGCGAGTTTGAAATAATTTACTAAACTGTAAGCATTTCTTATCAGAGTATCATCCGAAAACTCATTCACTTAATATGCGCATTACAAAGACCGTTTCTTGATCACTTTTTTATTGGTATTGTTTTTTATGGTTCTAAATTCTTGTTATCTATATTTTGCTAATGTTCGTCTTCATTTTATATTAGTAATCATCAATTTTAGTATTTGCACAACTCATAGATTCAGTCACTTTGTTTCTAAACAATATAGTATTTTGGCCGTAACTTATGTTGTTAAAACGTGTGGCCCTAACCCATTTTGTTTCAACATTTATTGACAATTCCTGTGCACAACAATGACATAAATCGTATATACTATGCATAATTATACAAGTTTGTTCATTAGTTTTGTTCTGTACACTGTATATATAGAATGAATGCAATAAAATATGAATAAACTAAACTACCGTTGGTTTTGTAGAAAAATGACGCATTATGGAAACTAGGATAAAAATTCCAAAACTGGATACACTTTTTAAAAAATAGCATTGCCCAATGGAGTATAAAATCATGTAGTTCCACGAGTTTGTACAACTGCTTGTTGAGATAAAACGAATCTTAATTTCCCAATGTTAATTCACATAATATGCATATTAGTTTATACAAATTTATTTTAGCTCGATTGCGAAACAAGTTATTTCAACTTATATAAATCACTCTCGAGACCTCATTCCTGATGGAATCCATCGCCACGATATATGCATATTAAAGCATCAACCCCAAGTAACTGACATGGACTGGTGCATGATATTTTTAGATCAATAAATTAATAAGAAAATTACCTTTGGACCAGTTCATTTATGAAAATGGGTAATTTTCTCTAAAAATAGTAATAATTATTACTTGCAAAAAGTGCAGATCCTGATGAGACGGCTCGTCACGAGCCGGCTCATCTGGATCTGTACTTTTTGTAAGTCAATTTACAGGCCTGCTGAAAGGGATAACTACATGAACAGTAAAAGATCGAACGCGTTTTCCGAAATTATTTTGTGATTTCATGAGCTAACTTGTAAGCTTGCGATTTGTCTGTTTCGTCGCACATATGGGCAACCGATAGCGACGATAAGTAAGCGTAACACACACACACACACACACACACACACACACACACACACACACACACACACACACACACACACACACACACACACACACACACACACACACACACACACACACACACACACACACACACACACACACACACACACACACACACACACACACACACACACACACACACACACACACACACACACACACACACACACACACACACACACACACACACACACACACACACACACACACACACACACACACACACACACACACACACACACACACACACACACACACACACACACACACACACACACACACACACACACACACACACACACACACACACACACACACACACACACACACACACACACACACACACACACACACACACACACACACACACACACACACACACACACACACACACACACACACACACACACACACACACACACACACACACACACACACACACACACACACACACACACACACACACACACACACACACACACACACACACACACACACACACACACACACACACACACACACACACACACACACACACACACACACACACACACACACACACACACACACACACACACACACACACACACACACACACACACACACACACACACACACACACACACACACACACACACACACACACACACACACACACACACACACACACACACACACACACACACACACACACACACACACACACACACACACACACACACACACACACACACACACACACACACACACACACACACACACACACACACACACACACACACACACACACACACACACACACACACACACACACACACACACACACACACACACACACACACACACACACACACACACACACACACACACACACACACACACACACACACACACACACACACACACACACACACACACACACACACACACACACACACACACACACACACACACACACACACACACACACACACACACACACACACACACACACACACACACACACACACACACACACACACACACACACACACACACACACACACACACACACACACACACACACACACACACACACACACACACACACACACACACACACACACACACACACACACACACACACACACACACACACACACACACACACACACACACACACACACACACACACACACACACACACACACACACACACACACACACACACACACACACACACACACACACACACACACACACACACACACACACACACACACACACACACACACACACACACACACACACACACACACACACACACACACACACACACACACACACACACACACACACACACACACACACACACACACACACACACACACACACACACACACACACACACACACACACACACACACACACACACACACACACACACACACACACACACACACACACACACACACACACACACACACACACACACACACACACACACACACACACACACACACACACACACACACACACACACAACACACACACACACACAATTGTAATTGCAAGTACAAAACAAATGTTTTCAAATATCTTTGACTATACAATGTACATATAGTCGAATACATGAAACATAGCCTCGACGCAGACCGAGATACACGAGACCAAGGTAAAAACCAAAGGTAAAAAGTAAAAAAAATTAATGATAATGTAAAATAAATAATCTGGAAAACTGTATCCAATGCACCTCGGGGATGTTTCATATATTTTACTAACAATGGAAAACTGTATCCAATGTATCTCAGGGAAATCTCATATATTTGATAGTAAATTCAAATAATAGTTTCCACACGATAACAGATTCGTACTCGGTTTTACGATATACTGCATGATACGCATAGCGATAACGAATCTGAATTCAATTCGATTTTAACATCCTAATCAATATGGAAACCCGTTCATAGATCTCATTCCCGAAACAATTCGAATTTGAATATCGAAATTGCTTGTGAAACGACCGAAGCCTAGCGTAGAACTGACGATCAATCGAACCAAATCACATGACCAAGCACGTACTCCAGTCATGTGATCATCTTTATATGCACCAATAATTCGTTTTGCCATTGTGCCAAGTATTGTTAAGACATACGTTCTGAGCTATACGAACGCAACGCACAGAACTTGAACTTATTCGTGAGAGGAAGGTGCGAGATTCAAAAGACGCTCCAATTGCAGAGACAGCCCATCATATTAACAACTTGACTACTGACCATTCTGTTGCCTCTATCAGGACAACACAGTTTACCAGACACCAACTGAGACACTGTATTCAATATTTCACCTACATAGGCATCCACCTTTGCTGGACAAAAACCGTTAGTTACTATCTTGATTGGCAGGTTTGGGGACATTGGGCTGCTTGATTGGCAGGTTAGGGGACATTGGGCTGCTGTTCTCATTAATTGGCTTCGCACAAAAAGGCTGACAATAAGGAAACAATCACTTTCCCTGCCACGGAGGGTGTGGAATGCTTTTATGTCCAGTAGTTTCGCAGAAGGTCGGTGGTTTCCGTCTGTGCTTGGAATACCCCTGTCATCCTCCACTAATGCCTGCTGGAGAGGAGCAGTATGGCATGAGCAGTTGGGGCGGCTTTAAATCTCAAACACAAACAGGACAAAGACAATCGTAAGTGTTTCAGAGCCCGAATTTGCAAAGCTATTCTCAGATCACAAACTCAAGCTCAAGTAATTTGATTGGTTGAACCTGAGCGAGGTTCAGGATCCGAGTTTGCAAAGCTAATCTCAGATCACAAACTCAAGCTCAAGTAATTTGATTGGTTGAATCTTAGCTAGATTCAGGGCCCGAGTTTGTAAAGTTATTCTCAGATCTCAAATTCAAGCTCAAGAAATTTGATTGGTTCAGTCTGAGCTTTACACCCAGCAGAACCATTCAGAGGCTTTAGACTGAGTTTGAGATTGGAGAAAAGATTGATAAACTCGGAGTCTGGTGCAACGAATACCGCTTCATTTTCGTTTATGTAATGTCAGGATGTCAAACGCTTCATGTAGCTGGGTAGAAATTACGTGCGTATGTATGTTGCTAGGCAACTGTAATACTTAGCAATCAAGAAAATAGCATTTTTGTTGTAGCAGACAATAGATTAGCCCTTAAGGAATTATGTCAATAGTTAAATAATCAGGGAGCGACGAATAAGTCTCGCATGTCGTACATAATTATTGATCCAGGTATTGTTTCTACGAGTATGCTGAACGAGTGGAAGTCGTGATAGGGCAGTGGATGTGCGTTCGCTTCAGGTCCGGAGTTCGAGCCGCGATCGAACCGTTGCGATTGTGCCCTTAGGCAATGCAGCTAAATTCCACATTGCCTCTTCTCTCTCCTTCATGTCCTAAGGGCACAATCTTAACAGCTACAGCTGGGCGTGAACTCGGGGTCTTTCGCACTTGAAGCGAACGCGCAACTGCGCTATCACGACTTTCGCTTTATAGATCCTTTACGTCATTTGAGTGCTAGAGCATACTGGTATATTAACAGTATAACTTGTCAACGAGCTGACCCATCTAACTGAGCGGTATAGATATATTAAGAAAATGGACATTATTAATTGTGTATGTTTTACGTTTATTTATCGTCGCTACCGGTTGCCCATATGAAGGACGCCTCCTGAAGAGATTAGCCATTTTAGATTTTGGAGGATAGTGCAATGATACAGACAGAGACCCATTCCAGAGTCTCCTCTGGTTCTTTTACGTGCACGGTGCATAGCACCGACACGAGACCTCGGTTTAACGTCCCATCTGAAAGACTGTTAATTTTATTAGGGTCAGACGGGGGATCTAACCTGCGATCCCTGGATTACCAGTCCAGTGTTTTACCACTGGGCTACAGATCCGTCTGTACATTATTAATTTGATATTGATGTAGTTTTTATACATACACAGCCGTATCAGGAATACAAAACACATCATTATGAAACTGTAATATATGATTTCTTAGCAGACTTACTAGTAGTGTTACTTCTTTGTCTTACAAATTGTGTATATATCTCCGCTTCCATGCATTACAATCCCCACCGGGGTGTTACAACCCAGCGCCACAAAGGTAACGGCTTCAGGTCCGGGCCGTTGTCTAATGTTGCTAAAACTTGTGGCCCAAACCATTTGTATTTTCATTCTATGTATTGTATCTTTATGTGTATGACATTAACTATTGATTTGCAAAAATTATGATTATACTAACCGTAACGATGGTAACGGTTAAAATGTTGCATATTCATTATTATGTATAAGTTATGCTAAACATGAGGGTTACGAACTAATGTAAATATACGACATGCTTACCTCGTGCATAATAAGTACTCCCGAGGGCCCGTTCAATGCCGGCCTGTTCCTTACTGAAGATCAACATTTGATAGCCGGCCAGTTCTGTCCAGAAATTGAATTTTGCTTTTATATTTATACTTTTGCCAATCATCTTAATGAAGACCGCATTATTGTTCGTGTAAAACTCGATGACGTCACGAAGTGTGGTATTTCTCGGAACCAAGTGAGTTCGGAAATATTTTATTTGGGCATGGAATGTATCACGTGACCGGAAATCAGTCGGTTCTTCAATTGGCAGCCATTTTGTGAGAGACTCAATGGCAAGATCCGTATCTCTGTACAACGTGAGGAGTCTTGGCTTCAAGAAGGGGTCCCCTCCAGTGGATATATATAGAGCTGTTGTACCGCGTTCTTTCTGCAACTCGTGAATAACTCTGCTGATATCCACGCTGAAGATAATGTTCTCTTGTACAATGCTGTTCGATTGAAAGATCTGCAACAAGCAAAAAAATTCTCTATGATTATATTAAGTTAGTTAGTGGGTGAGGTGAGTGAATGAGGTGAGATGAGTGAAGTGAGTGAGATGAGTGAGTGAGTAAGTAAGTAAGTAAGTAAGTAAGTAAGTAAGTAAGTAAGTAAGTAAGTAAGTAAGTAAGTAAGTAAGTAAGTAAGTAAGTAAGTAAGTAAGTAAGTAAGTAAGTAAGTAAGTAAGTAAGTATAAGTAAGTAAGTAAGTAAGTAAGTAAGTAGTAAGTAAGTAAGTAAGTAAGTAAGTAAGTAAGTAAGTAAGTAAGTAAGTAGTAAGTAGTAAGTAAGTAGTAGTAAGGTAAGTAAGTAAGTAAGTAATAGGAAGTAAGTAAGTAAGTAAGTAGTAAGTAAGTAAGTAAGTAAGTAAGTAGTCTAAGTAAGTAAGTAAGTATAAGTAAGTAAGTAAGTAAGTAAGTAAGTAAGTATAAGTAAGTAGTAGTAAGTAAGTAAGTAAGTAAGTAAGTAAGTAAGTAAGTAAGTAAGTATAAAGTAAGTAAGTAAGTAAGTAAGTAAGTAAGTAAGTAAGTAAGTAAGTAAGTAAGTAAATGAGTGAGTGAGTGAGTAAGTAAGTAAGTAAGTAAGTAAGTAAGTAAGTAAGTAAGTAAGTAAGTAAGTAAGTAAGTAAGTAAGTAAGTAAGTGAGTGAGTGAGTGAGTGAGTGAGTAAGTGAGTGAGTGAGTGAGTGAGTGAGTGAGTGAGTGAGTGAGCGAGCGAGCAGTAAATGTAGCTGATTGTCAGTTTACCAAAGTCTCAACTATGTTGGTACAACATTTTCAGATGACAATTATAAGCAGCTGAAGGTTCACGTACATAAGTATGCAATGCATAATATAGTTTGTGAACGCCTTTTAGTGTTGGCCCTCACTGATCTTAATATTACAATGAGTGTCATCCGTGGTCCAGTGATAGAGCCTCGGATTTGGAATCATTGTGTTTAGGGTTCGATACTCGGTCATGCAGTGTCATTGAGCAAGGCACGTCGCACATATTGCTTTGTATTAGTTAACCGTTTATGTCAGCTTTTTAAAAAATAATATTTTATTGCATTTTTTCATACAATACATTACATATATACATACAATACTAAGAACAAATCAGAGATTAATATATAATTATATGATTGCAGTATACGATATTTTTGTTGTCGAGGGAAAAAAAGCAAATGGGTTGGGCTACAAGTTAGAACAACATTATTTACAGCCCTCCCCGTTTATGTCAGCTGATAATCCTTCTCAAATACACATGCAGTGTACGCTGCATCGATGGAGTATTGTCTTTTAACGTGAAGAAGAAAAAAATAATAATTTAAGAATACAAATTTATGTTTCAAGACCACTTTGCACATTTGACTTGGAGCAAAATGTCTACAACTACCATTAAAAAGCAGACGATAATAATCTATTTAATTAAGTTAGAGGGAGATTCTAACATTTTGCTCTTACAAGAAAATGTTTAACTCTTTCAGCGCCGAATAAATTCAGAGCATGTCTATGTTGTTTGCTATTCTGACAGGTGCTTCAGCCACACTGTCTGAAGAGCAATCAGCATATAGCCTGATCAGACGGCGTGTTCGATTCTGTCCGATCGGGTTCTCTACTTGTTTACAAAGTCGCTTTTATGCGACATTGGCGGTGAAAGAGTTAAATCTGCAAGAAACAATGAATGAGCGCGTGATGTCAAGCCCGACGTCATTTGACTAGCATTCGACTTGACTAGTTTTGTGACGTCACATACGCTTTCTAAGATATACCACCAACTATTTGTGAGCTTTTATTAGATATTGTGTCGCTTTTGCAAACAGTATAGAGCCAGACCAGACTGCACAGAAACGTGCCGTCTGATCAGGCTCTATGCTGTTTGCTATTCGGATAGTGGAGCTAAACACTTGTCTGAATAGCACACAACATAGATCCTGATCAGACGGCTGATCTGGATCTATGTTGTTTGCACATTCCGTTCAGTTTATTCGACAGGTTAAGGGTTAAATCACGTATACTGACCATCACGTTATCCGCCAGATTGATAGCATTGCGAAGGATCAGAATCAACCCAGGAAGTGTGGCCAAGAACGTGAGTTTCAGGAGCTGACAATGTCTTTCTCGTGCTGAGCCATGTGCGCCACATATGGCGTCCCTCCGGCTCCATACCGACACTTCCGTAGCCGACATACTTCCCTGACGGGGATTCCATGAAAATTGGTGAACTGTATCCCTCTTCGCAGTCATCTATAGCACCTGATAATACAAAGAAAGTTATTATTGTTATTATTATACCATTCTTATTGAGCGCCCTTATTACATTACACGTTCAAACGCTTTACATAAACATGTAACATAACACACATATAACAATAACAATCAAAAGATTACAAAACATAGAATGCAGGTTTAAAAGCATGTGATAAAAGTAAGAAACACATTATATAATGTTTACATGTTTTAAATAGTACATTTAAACTGATGAGGAACCTACTTCAAATATGGATTGTACATTAGAAACACAAAATAAGAAATTATAGATTAAAACATATAACATATAAACCATATGATACAAACTTTAAGAAATGGAAGGATAATTAAAATTAAAGACACCACCTTAGGACATAATAAAATAAAACCGTTTACATTTAAAAAGTTACATTTCAGTTCATTTATACATGTATACATGTATGTAGGGTGGGTCCGGCTCCATGGTCGAGTAGTTAAGGGCGCTGACCTAGTTTAAACATTATTTATTTCAGTATTTGTACATTTTACGTATAATTTAACAGCAGTAGACTGAAAGGGATTAGAACGAAAGAAAACTTATATAGTCGCTGAGTTGTATGTATGTTCCTTTAATGTCAAACACCTTGCGGGGACTTAGACATGTTTTCCTGGGCAGGCTTAGCCGACCTAAGCGATTAACCAGTACTAAGCAATGTGTGTGAGGTGCCTTGCTCAATGACACTACATACGTGGCCTGACCGAGTATCGAACCAGGGACCGTTCGATTCCAAATCCGACGCTCTACCACTGGACCACGGACGCCACGTTGTATACCACTGTAGCCTATCATCACTGCTGTTCACGGGTTCGAGCCAGGCTCATTTATATGAACAAATATTGGTAGTTTCCTGCGGAGATTGGTGCACCAACCGCTAGAGCCCGCCCAGGAAAGTAATATGCCCGACGGCGATATAGCCCAAAATGGTGCTGATGCCGGCCTAGAACCCGAACAAACAAACACACCTGTAGGAGGGTAATTGTGTGTACGGTACCATGAATATGTATGAGATGCTGAAACAAATATTGAGGGTAATTAATTTGAAGACACTTTCGTTTTGTGTAGGCTAGTAACTAACTTGAATGTCCTTTCTTTTGCGCAACTTGAAAGCGCGTTAGATTTTTGTGTACGTTAGCAACTAACGCGAAGGCCCTTTCGGTTTATGCAAATTATTTGGAATCCCTATTGTTTTTCAAGATTGGAAACTAACTTTGTGTGTTTTACGTTTATTTATCGTCGCTACCGGTTGCCCATATGAGCGACGCCTCTTGAAGAGATAAGTCATTTTAGATTTGTGGAGGATCGTGCAACGATACAGACAGATACCCATTCCAGAGTCTCCTCTGGTTCTTTTACGTGCACGGTGGTGTAAAGCACCGACACGAGATCTCGGTTTAATGTCCCATCTGAAAGACTGTTAATTTTATTATGGTCAGACGGGGGATCGAACCTGCGATCCCTGGATTACCAGTCCAGCGTGTTACCACTGGACTACATATCCGTCTGTGGCAACTAACATGAACTCTTTTTTGTGTTATGCAAGTTAGTAAGTAACTTGACAGCGTGTTTGTTTTGTGTAGGTTAGTTACTTACGTGAAAGCCCTTTCGCTATATGTAGGTTATAATTATTTTCAAGATCGTTTCTTTGTGTTGTGTAGGTTAGCTACTTATATGAAGGCCTTTTTTGTTATTCAGTGACTAACTTCAGGGCCCTTTCGTTGTGTATGTTTGTTTGTCTTTAGAGTTTAACGTCGTTCAAACATCGTACTCATATGGCGACTCTCCAGCTAGTGGAGGAAGACACCAGGTGCCACTTCGAGCAGTAATTAATGCACGAGCATGCACCCGGGTAGAACCACATATCTTCCGCAAGCCAGCTGGATAGTTTCCTCACTTGAACGAATTCTACAACCTCAGTGGGATTCCTACCTGCAGTGGTGCTGGGCAAGTGATTTGACGTCGAAGACCTTAGCCATTCGGCCACGTAGGCCATGCCACCATTATAAGATTAAATATGTGCTATATTGATTCATATGATTTTCTTAAATCACGTAACATATTTGTCCAAATGCTGCTGTACAACCGATGGTTACCGATTTATTTTGTATTACAGATACTCGTATGTAATATCACTCACTCATATGTTATTATATAGTTTCATAAACTATACAGTGACAGGAAGCGATTTGGAATCCGCCACGCAGTATTATTATATTGTGTTATGCGTCTTAGCTACGACAAACAAAAGCGTCGAAACTCGTTTGTGTGCTTTACGTTTATTTATCGTCGCTACCGGTTGCCCATATGAGCGACTCCTCCTGACGAGATTCGTTATTTTAGATGTTTGGAGGATAGTGCAATGATACAGACAGAGACCCATTTTAGAATCTCCTCTGGTTTTTTTTACATTCACGGTGTAAAACACCGACACGTGACCTCGGTTTAAAGAACCATATGAAAGACTGTTAATTTTATTATGGTCAGACGGGGGATCGAACCAGTGATATATGGATTACCAGTCCAGCGTGTTAACAACTGGACTACAGATCCGTCTGTCGATGAAGCTCCGTGTGAACCATATGTTTTGTCCATCAGAAAGATTAGAGGTTTTACCATTTGAGAAAAGTATTTATAGGTGATGACAGAGAGCGGATTATAAGACCTCTTATTCATTGAGTAGTGTTGGATTTATTTATATGAATATGGCATCCACATATTGATTGGTTACTTTATCCAACCATTAATGGACAACCATCCTGGCGATAGGCAGTATGGGCTACTATCGTCATACATACCAGTTCATCACATCACGACAGGTGACTAGCCTCGTCTGAGAAGATTATGCGACACATCGCCTAGTTCATCTGGCTTACAATATGCAGTTCGTACAAGATTAGGCTTTCACTTAGCTGCTCCTCATTTAATTAATGGCTGTTTTTCTTTTATGCTTTCCAAACAGTGGAAGATGACAATTTTGTCTCCCATTGATTGTGTTTGGTGTTCCTCCAAGGTTGGGTGTACTTTTGTATCTTAGTTAGTGTCTGACAATCCTGAACAGTTAATTCTAAAGTGATATGTTATAATCTGTAATTTTTAAAAGCTTAAACTTTATTTCTTTTACAACGATTGCGAAGCAAGTTTTAACAACTTATATCAATCACTCTCGTTGGGGCGGATGAAAGCTTATTTGTGGTCATTCGTGTGGTAGGAAACCGGAATACCCGGAGAAAACCCACATGTCGATCTGGCGACCACCGTACCATCTCATATACTACTCGGTACGAGGATCTAACCCGGATTGCATTGGTGAGAAGCGAGCGTGCTAACAACTACACTAATCGGACAGCCATGTAATAAGTTAATCAACACGATATTTATAAAATCACATATGGTTAGGGAACAATAAAACAAAGGATTTCAATTAAAATGACCTATTTAGTAAATACATTATTTTGGGATAAACCCGACTTTATATGCCTAGGGCGGTAATAGAAAATACATTATTTTGGGATAAACCCGACTTTATCTGCCTAGGGCGGTAATAGAAAATACATTATTTTGGGATAAACCCGACCTTATCTGCCTAGGGCGGTAATAGAAAATACATTATTTTGGGATAAACCCGACTTTATCTGCCTAGGGCGGTAATAGAAAATACATTATTTTGGGATAAACCCGACTTTATCTGCCTAGGGTGGTAATAGAAAATACATTACCCCCATTGCGACATTAACTGTATGTATTGATGCTAATTAGAGTACGATGGTGTGAGAGATAAATTGCCTAATGAAACACTCATGGATATAAATGAAGGTATTAAACAAGTCATTTAGACACCGTTAGCCCGATATGGTGTACAGCACAAGGCATATCGCATCGTACTACTGCGGTATTTTGACAGCAAATAGAAACTAACTAGAAAAATATTCCTGACCTATATCTGTGTGTTTTTACGATTATTTATCGCCGCTACCGGTTGCCCATATGAGCGACGCCTCCTGAAGAGAGTAGTCATTTTAGGTTTTTGGAGGATAGTGAAATGCTACAGACAGAGACCCATTCCAGAATCTACTCTGGTTCTATGACGTGCACGGTGTAAAGCACCGACACGATACGTAGTCCAATGGTTAACACGATGGACTGGGAACCCATATATCGCAGGTTTGATCCCCCGTCTGGCCCTAATAAAATTAACAGATGAGACTTTAAACCGAGATCTCGTGTCTCGAGGGTTAATAGTTTCCATCGGGGTATGAACTACAACGGCATTGGGCGTGCTTACAGTTAGCGTGGATGCCTTCGGCTGTCAACATTAAAACTACAGATAAAACAACTAATTATTCGTGATTGTCAGAAAATCACTAAAATACAAAAGTACATCCAACGGCGAGGAATACGAAACTCAACCAGTGGCAGAGAAAATACCATCTTCCACTGTTTGAAAACAGTGAATGATAGTATCTTCTTTCACTGAGAACACTCAATGATGTATTGGAAAGCATAACAGAAAATGCCATATTTTAACTTTTTAACCAACGCATTATAGAATTATCTGTCACTGCGATTTGGGAAGCTAAATACAATTGAAGTTTATATAGTGAATACGACTGAATACTGTAGAGACACTATTGACTAAGTTAATGAGAAACATTTAACATGTTATGTTATATTCAATTAAAAAAACACTATACTGACTTCTAAAACGTAGTTAACCAGTATTTAATTAGTTGTAGTCCCCAGAGAAATTATAAGCAATATAGATTCTATGTTTTCCGAATACTTTTGGAACGATAAACATGAACAGAAGACAAGCATAACAGGAACAAAGGAAGTCGGAGAGCTTGGACTGAGATATACAGAAAGCTAGCTATATCAACAATTCTACACTCTACCGCGTCGCTATTAAAGCTAGCTCTATAGCGAGACAGTATAAGTCTCTTTATACACCACTACACTTCTCCCATCTTCATATCTTTTTGAATCCAGACATCAACCGTTCATACAGAAATTCAACGGAGTCTGGCTCTCTCCAACCGAAGTACGAGTCTGTGCAGTCAAGAATGGGACCGAAAAACACCTCTGACACTATTAAAGTAATCAAGCCCAAGTCGTGGTTCGAACCAACGACTACCTGATCGTCCATTACCTCGCGGCGAACACTCTACCGCGTTATTATAAAAGCTAGCTATATAGCGAGACAGTATAAGTCTTTCTATATACACAGACGGATATGTAGTCCAGTGGTAACACGCTGGACTGGTAATCCAGGGATCGCAGGTTCGATCCCCGTCTGACCCTAATAAAATTAACAGTCTTTCAGATGGGACGTTAAACCGAGGTCTCTTGTCGGTGCTTTACACCGTGCACGTAAAAGAACCAGAGGAGACTCTGGAATGGGTCTCTCTCTGTATCATTGCACTATCCTCCAAAAATATAAAATAACTAATCTCTTCAGGAGGCGTCGCTCATATGGGCAACCGGTAGCGACGATAAATAAAACGCAAAAAAACCACACACTTTCTATATACGTCTACAATACATTTATGACATAAAACATAGTCATAATTGGTGCATAGTTATATTATACACATACTACAAGAGTTGACAGTCATGGATTTACAGAGAAATGCTTTTATAATAAGTAATACAAATGATTTTAACGTGTCTGCCTTTGTCTATCGCCAATACAGTCTGAATTATGATAGAGTAATTCTATATTTATTTATATTTATGATTTGAGATAGTATTATTTCGTGTTTATATACATTATAATTATGTGAATAATATATTTCAGTTATTAATATTGGGGTACCATACTGACATACGGACGTACGGATAATACCTGTAAAGTTTAAGTCTTAATAAAGCATTCTTCTTCTTCTTCTTCTTCCTGATTATGGGTGTATAACACCTTTTTCGCCCTGAACAATTTATCTCCGATTGATTGCACCGTCGTGTAATTTGCCTGTAATATTTCTTTAGCTATTGATTTCAAAACTTGGAGCAGATGATTAACATCGTTGAGCATTTATGCTATACGTCTCGATTGCTACATGTACTTGTCTATGAGTAGTTATCTCACATCGGTATGCATTTGACGTTTTTCTATTGCTGTTTTCTTGAAGCGTCTGTCGCATTGCTTATCATCACACACACATTTTACACACGTTATTGTAGTTGTTAACTAGTTTATACAAATTTATTTTAGCTCGATTGCGAAACAAGTGATTTCAACTTATATAAATCACTATCGAGAACTCATTCCTGATGGAATCCATCGCCACGAGGGAGAGAGAAGAGGCAATGTGGAATTTAAATGCCTTGGCTAAGGGCACAATCGTAACGGCTCCAGTGGAGCTCGAACTCCGGATATTTCGCACCTGGAGCGAACGCCTATCCACTGCGCTATCACGACTTCCACTAGTTGTTAACTAAACAGATGGAGATGGTTTTATCCTGTTACGGATAATTTGCTGAACTCATAGTTATGTTAATTTAAATCTAGTATATAAATTTAGACACAAAATGCATTCGTGCACGTCTACCTAGTGGTTAAGGTCGCTGACTTAAATACCACTATAACATATCATTACTGTTGATCACGGGTCCGAGTCCCGCTCAAGCTGTGTCTCATCTATATGAACAAATTGACAGTTTCTTACGGAGGTTCGCATCAAGTACGGGTTAACTACTGGAGCCTGCCCAGGAAATGTGTTGTTAGGTAAACTTCCCGTCGCTCGAATGGGCAACCGGTAGCGATGTTAAATAAACTTAAATGCTGTTTACACGTGGAAGTCGTGATAGCGCAGTGGATGCGCTTGCTTCAGGTCCGGAGTTCGAGCCCCACTGGAGCCGTTACGATTGTGCCCTTAGGCAAGGCATTTAAATACCACATGGTCTCTTCTCTCTCCCTCGTGGCGATGGATTCCATCAGGAATGAGGTCTCGAGAGTGATTTATATAAGTTGAAATAACTTGTTTCGCAATCGAGCTAAAATAAATTTGTATAAACTAAGCTTAAATATAAAAACAGCTTAATGTGTACAGCTTAAAAGTCGCAAAAAACAAAAACAAAACAAAAACTACTTTCCTTCATTATATAAATTCCATTGATAATTCACATTCAGAAATAATCTTAGTACTTACTGTTCGTAAGCAAACGATATTGTGGCGGTCTATTTGAAAATTAATAGCTACAAACCGTCTCCAAAACGATATTCTTACAATGTCTACATGGGCGAACAAATGGCTTGTAACGTTCAACCCAGCAACGGCAGAATCTGTTCTCATCTCAAGGAAGCGAAACCAGCAACTACATACTCCTCTCTTTATGTTTGACCAACGCATCCCAGAAGTTCCAGACCATAAACATCTCTATTTCTATAGAACGACTGTAGTTGGCATTCGCATATGGACAATATTATCGAGAAAGCATGGCCACGACGTCACACGAGTCAATATTGTGCGGACATTAAAATGCCCGCTTGATCATAGATCACTCGAAATTATATACCTTTCCTTTATAAGGCCTCTCCTTGAATATGTTGATGTTGTGTGGAACAATTGTACTAAATATGAGATGGAACAGCTGGATAAAATCCAAAACGAATGGAGTAACTAATTAGTTTCTTTGCTAAATCAACAATGGGTAACCAGATGGGGAACGTTTAACTGACAGAAGAAACAAACACAATCTAATTATGTTCTATAAAATGAATACCAATCAAACACGTGACTATTTTTCTTCCCTGATTCCCCGGCAAGTAGAAACCCGGTACAAGTTAAGAAATTCAGAACATATTCAGGAGTGCATTACAGAACGGCACTATACTATAATTCTTTCTTGCCTTCAGCAATTCGGAATTGGAACTCTCTGTCTTCTACGGTTCGTAACTCTCCCTCAGTACACACATGCAAGGCCAATCGCAATAGAAACAATAGCAAAGTCCATCCATACTTTTATGTGGGTACACGAACACAAGTCCTCCTTCGTATGAAATGTAGTGGTCTTAACTATCACCTTTTCCTAAGACATGTTATTCCTACAGCTCTATGTAATTCTGGTCAAATGGAGACAAACTTCTACTATTTCTTTGAGTGTAGAATGTACAATGTTTGCCTTACAACTCTAACACATAGTCTTCACAATTACAACATAGATCTCGAAACTTCGTATATTATTCGACCTCGGGCAGGCCTTGCGTGTCCAACCTATTAAATGGTTTTAGCATGGACACTATGCGCTATAATGAATGTGTCCTTTGTGTAATTAATATGTGCTTCGATTCGTGAATACTCTCGTGATAATGACACCGTATAGCTCTTAAAGCTATGTTGATGTTTCATCAATCTTCTGCTGCTAATATTAAATGGTAATGTGCCTCTTGTCTCTGTTTGGGGTTAACGTCACATCGACAACGTAGGTCATATATGCACACTCAAACAAACGTGTACTAATTTATTCACAAACGGATCTATAGTCCAGTGGTAACACGCTGGACTGGTAATCCAGGGATCGCAGGTTCGATCCCCCGTCTGACCCTGATACAGTCAATAGTCTTTCAGATGGGACGTTAAACCGAGGTCTCGTGTCGGTGCTCTACACCGTGCACGTAAAAGAACCAGTCCAATATTTTACATATTGGATTGTTTTCGGCTTATATCCTATGCATAATATTATGGCATGACAATAAACGTCGTATACGACGCTTGTTTATCAGATGGTATTCTCAAAATCTGCAACAAATTCAGTAGTTGGTAAAATATTATACCATAATGATTTCCTGTAGAAATCTGCTTTTTTTCTCAATGATATTGTGTCGCTTTATGAGAATGGCGTTGTGAGAATGTTCAACCGTTTATCAAGTGTTCGTTTCATCGAAGCGTTTCCTAAATAAACAAAACCATTGGGTGAGTTTCTGAAAGCACGGGCGTTTATAGCCTACTATGAAAGGGCTCTTATAGTAATTGCCTTGGTAAATGTTCAAAGCAGGTCTGTTCCAATATTTGTTCTCTTCAGGTTTGAACGACAATGTGATTGTCGTACGACAATGTGATTGTCGTAAGTTAAATCTCTTAGCTGACTATTTATCTCGTTTTATTCAAGAGATAATTATGGAATATAGTTGGAGCATATACCTTTACAGGGGCGTATGTGCACACTAGGAAGATGCACACTAGTTTGCATATGTATGCATACAGGGGAACGCAGATACTGGGTGGTTAAGGCCGTTTGTTTCAAATCACCGCTAGATGTTCGAATCCTATTGGGGCGTGGAATTCACAGGTATCCAGCTGGCCAGTTGGCTTGGGGTATCTAGAGCCTCCATACACTTATTTATTTAATTCTTATTCTTATATAGCCCATATAGCTCTTATTGACAAGACAGCATGTGTCTTTACGCCGTTACGATTGTACCCTTAGGCAAGGCATTTAAATTCTTGTTGCCTCTTCGCTCTACGTCGTGGCAATGGATTCCGTCAGGAATGAGGTCTCGATAGTGATTTATATAAGTTGAAATAACTTGTTTCGCAATCGAGCTAAATAAATTTGTATAAACTAACATGTGTCTCATCTAGGGCATATTGTTCATTTTAAGACAGGATCGTTCTATCTCCACTTAATTTAATTTAAACAATATTTTATTTCAATGAATATACATAGTCTAATGTTCACAATATGAACATACATGTAGGATTGAGGAGAAAGCAACTTGCTTATATGGTTACCTCTTTCCTATCTCCACTTAATACCTCTGATGCCCTCACACCCTTTCGGAAGATACACACTGCATTATATCATGTCCAAATCCGACTGAAATCAGTTATACGCAGTTAAATGCTTTGTCAGCAATTTTAATGTACATGTATTGTGCAACTTGTGTGTGCTTTACGTTTATTTATCGTCGCTACCGGTTGCCCCTATGAGCGACGCCTCCTGAAGAGATTATTCATTTTAGATTGTTGGAGGATAGTGCAATGATACGGACATATACCCAGTCCAGAGTCTCATCTGGTTCTGTTACGTGCACGGTGTACATCACCGTCACGAGACCTCGGTTTAGTTTAAACATATGTTATGTCCCAATATAATACATATTGTTTAGTTTATACAAATTTATTTTAGCTCGATTGCGAAGCAAGTTCTTTCAACTTATATTAATCACTCTCGAGACCTCATTCCTGAGGGAATCCATCGCCATGAAGGTGAGAGAAGAGGCAATGTGGAATTTAAATGCCTTGCCTAAGGGGACACTAGTAACGGCTCCAGCGGGGCTCGAACTCCGGACCTTTCGCACCTGAAGCGAACGCTCATCTACTGCGCTATCATGACTTCCACAACATATCATATTGAACAATGCATACATCACACATAATCAAAATACAGAAAAAGGATTAGAATGAAAGACAGAGTCTTATATAATTATTCTCCTCAATGACCTCGGTTTAAAGTCCCATCTATGAGACTGTTAATATCATGACCAAATGCGACATAATCCAGTTATATACCGTTAAATTGTTTCTCAGCAATTATAGTGTAAATGTATTGTGCACCTGGAGCATGGAGTGCTATATTGAAATGATCAACTTATCGATTACGTAACTTATCCAACTCAGCACAATAAGTGTACAAAGCCACCAATCATTCTAATCGATAACAAGAGTGTTAATGCTCAATTTACAAACAATTGTTAAGAGTCCTTCCCCCCAATTATGTTAGGCTAAAAAGCCCGTGATGACAATACCTGTACGATATAGAACGAAGAGTGAACTAAAAAATAAATATAGTAAATATTTCATATAGATGTTAATAACTGATTTAATTCAAGATTAAATTGACCTTTGGTTTGCCTTAATTCAAAATTATACATATTGTCACACGCAGGTTGTATTTTACAAAGCTAAACTGCAAAGGAGAGGACAACCATAAGCTGTATAGCTTTCTGTCCAATTTCTTATTTCAATTGTTGTAAATAATCATGTACATGATAGAAAATAAATATATTTAAACCAAATCAAACTAAAAAACAGCAAAACGATTACAAATGCAATGGAAAATATTGACACCTTTTTTCTTTTGAATGACGTCACTGTTTTTTTACACACCGTATTCTTCCTCTAAACATTACACCGTCAGTTTGAAATTGCCTTTATGCCAAGCTGTAACCACCTCTGTATCCACCCACAATCTTGACTTACTAAAACATACATTGTCTATGGTAACTCTTAGATTCTTTGACATACTACGTCGTCACAACTACGTGACGCCCACATCCTATTTGGAGTTGATTCTATCATTCAAGAAGTTATTGGGGATCAAGCGTGATGCCATCATGATGCTGAGGAACCGGTATTTAACCGGTCTAGAGAAGCTGGAGTTTGCATCGTCCCAGGTGTCAGTCATGCAACAAGAACTACGAGACTTGCAGCCAGAACTCATCAAAACATCTGCCGAGACAGAGAAACTCAGAGATAATTTGAAATGTTGCAACTGACACTGATTAGAAATACATGCCATACATTAGGATATATATGGACGATATACACAATAGATATCCCCACCAGGGGTTCGACGTTAGAGGAAGATAGATAGATAGACACATGAGAAGACAGACTGAATGAGAATAAGAAATTGGAGAAGCGTTTTTATACTACGGATGCGCTGCCTGATGAAATCGACAACAAAAGTAAGAATATATTCCTATGTTAGTAAAATGTTAATATGTAAATGTAAGGATTGAGTATAATCGAAGGCCACTACAGGACTAGAACATAAATATGTATTTGTTCTGTTTGCGATGAATTAAATGATTTGGTACCTAATACACGCTATTCTCCAGTAAAATTACCTGTGGATCATTTTACATTCTAAAAAACTATTTATTCCCCAGTCTCTATAACGTGATGAGAAGGACATTATTCTGTTTTCAATTCTCAAATATTCATTTCTGCCAGTTTCTACACTATAGGTGGGCCTCCTTGGCCGAATAGTTAAACGCTAATGAGCCAGTCACATGTCAACGTTCTGGCCAGCTTTTGCCAATATTTGAGGAAACGTTGGTTCTTCTTTCTTCTTTGTTTATACAGCACTCCTTCACTTATGAAGATTAGGTGCTGGCGCCGTAATAAAAAATGTTAGTTAAGTGCTTGATCAGAAAGTGCTCATTAGAAAGGATACAGTGAATAGACATATTTTTAGATATATTTTTAAGTGTTTTTTATAAAACTATGTACATAATTGTGGCAATTTATGCAAAATATATTGGGGTAAGGACAGACACAGGGATCAGGGCCTTGAAGGCGTCCACTGTGTCTGCGGCATATATGGTGGGCGGTAGCATGTTCCACTGAGTGACGGCTCTAGGATAGAAAGAGTATTTGTACGAGTCTTTAGCTGCGTGAATGTGTTTGTAGGTATAGGTGTTACTGTGTCTGGTTCTGGGGTCTGAAGGAATAATTAGATTAGGTTATCGTCCGTGGTCGTTGGAATAACGCCAGCAGAGTGCTAGAATCCAGTTGGAACACGCATGTGAACGCTGGTAATCATCGGTGATCACTGGAGAACGCTGGCCCGAAAATAAGGTTTTGAACATGCACACACATTTTCCTCGAGATTAACGTTCTCCGACGTTTAAATGTATAGGTTGGATAACGCGGGAGAACGTTCGTCGAACGTTGTGCTAACGTTCGCCGAACGTTGCACGCGTTCGACTATCGTTACTCAGTTGTTATTAATCGTTCACAATCGATTGCTTTTCAATGAACTACTCATTGGCGACATGACAGCTTCCACAGAACGCACACCTAGCGTACGCAGCGTGTACATAACCCCAATATGAACGATAGCACGATGGTGTGACACGCTCCTTTGACACTTGTCTAACGCTGACTAATCGTTCGTTGCGCCAGTTAGACATGTCAGCATACCCTCATTAAATATCATAGTTTTCCAGGTGCGTTACTTTATCGCTGGTACACGTTCCTCGTATGTTACCCATGCGACAGATGTGTCCCGATCGGCCGAGAACCGCTCGAACATTTAACGATTAAAACGTTCATAGAATGCTGGCCAGAACGTTGACGTGTGACGGGCCCTTTATTTATTTACTGTCAAACTTGTGTTAGTGGTCACCTCTATTAAGCTGCCAACCTGCATTATGCAGCCAGTTTTCAGATTCCCAATATGATGTTTTATTATATATTTGACCTCTATTAAACAGCCACCCGTGCTAAGCAGCCAATTTCTGTGATTCCATTGGCTGGCTGCCTATGACGGTTTGATTGTATTCTGTTATTTTTATTTTTTAATTTGTTTAATTTTTTATGTATTTGTTTAATCATCTTTGCTACTCTCAATAAGTTTACGTTTGATTTCTGATATATATCCGCATAATTGATGGACAGATTAAACAATGTGGGCGACAGGATACAACCGTGTTTACCTCCTGTGCTTTACATTAAACCAATCTGTATAATAAATGTTTACACAGTCACAATATGAAATAAATGAATACAATGTAGCAACTAATAGTTTATCAGACACATCAGTAGTGACTGTCGTTTTTATCTTTTTCTCATAATTTATGTCACGTGCAAAAATGTAATAATATACAAGAGGAATAATTTGTATTTTACAATTTGGACTAAATAGTTCGCAATTGTGATACACTCAATAAAAGCATTCACATAAAAATATGTCAATATCGGAAATATATATACAGTCTACATCTGTTATATCAAAGTCGGTTATGTCGAATTCTCCGGTTATCTCGAAGTCGGATCAAAGTCCCGTTTCAGACACTATCATTTTACATATAACTGGATATGTTGATATCGAATTTCGTTAAGTCAAACTTCGGTTAAGTCGAAGTATTTTGTTCGGTCCGACGGAATTCGACATAACGGATGTATACTGTACAGTGTACATTACTGACAATACCAATTATGCATATGCTACATTATAGTTTCTATCCTCATCATGTAATGAAACCCCCCAAAAGGAGACGCTAGCCTAATATTAGTGTTTGTACTCAGTAAGAACATCTTGTGCCACCTCTAGTTTAGTGTAAGCATATTTGATTGCATTCTTTATATTCAATGTACAATACAACTCAAATGTACAAACATGTTAGGGCTGAATTAAATATAAATAATGGTACACACATATTCAGTATGTATATATATGGAGAAACAAAATGGTTGGGCCACAAGTTTTAGCAACCTCTGTTGGTTTCCCATATGCTGATGCCAGCTCTGCTGGTTTCCCATATGCTGGTGCCAGCTCTGCATGTTTCCCATATGCTGATGCCAGCTCTGCTGGTTTCCCATATGCTGGTGCCAGCTCTGCTGGTTTCCCATATGCTGGTGTCAGCTCTGCTGGTTTCCCATATGCTGTTGCCAGTTCTGCTGGTTTCCCATATGCTGGTGCCAGCTCTGCTGGTTTCCCATATGCTGGTGCCAATACTGCTGGTTCCCATATGCTGGTGCCAGCTCTGCTGGTTTCCCATATGCTGGTGCCAGCTCTGTTGGTTTCCGATATGCTGGTGCCAGCTCTGCTAGTTTCCCATATGCTGGTGCCAGCTCTGCTGGTTTCCCATATGCTGGTGCCAGCTCTGCTGGTTTCCCATATGCTGGTGCCAGCTCTGCTGGTTTCCCATATGCTGGTGCCAGCTCTGCTGGTTTCCCATATGTTGGTGCCAGCTCTGCTGGTTTCCCATATGATGGTGCCAGTACTGCTGGTTTCCCATATGCTGGTGCCAGCTCTGCTGGTTTACCATATGCTGGTGCCAGTACTGCTGGCTTCCCATATGCTGGTGCCAGCTCTGCTGGTTTCCCATATGCTGGTGCCAGCTGTGCTGGTTTCCTATATGCTGTTGCCAGTTCTGCTGGTTTCCCATATGCTGGTGCAAGCTCTGCTGGTTTCCCATATGCTGGTGCCAGTACTGCTGGTTTCCCATATGCTGGTGCCAGCTCTGCTGGTTTCCCATATGCTGGTGCCAGCTCTGTTGGTTTCCGATATGCTGGTGCCAGCTCTGCTGGTTTCCCATATGCTGGTGCCAGCTCTGCTGGTTTCCCATATGATGGTGCCAGTACTGCTGGTTTCCCATATGCTGGTGACAGCTCTGCTGGTTTCCCATATGCTGGTGCCAGTACTGCTGGCTTCTCATATGCTGGTGCCAGTACTGCTGGCTTCCCATATGCTGGTGCCAGCTCTGCTGGTTTCCCATATGCTGGTGCCAGTACTGCTGGTTTCCCATATGCTGGTGCCAGCTCTGCTGGTTTCCCATATGCTGGTGCCAGCTCTGCTGGTTTCCCATATGCTGGTGCCAGCTCTGCTGGTTTCCCATATGATGGTGCCAGTACTGCTGGTTTCCCATATGCTGGTGCCAGCTCTGCTGGTTTCCCATATGCTGGGGCCAGTACTGCTGGCTTCCCATATGCTGGTGCCAGCTCTGCTGGTTTCCCATATGCTGGTGCCAGTACTGCTGGTTTCCCAAATGCTGGTGCCAGCTCTGCTGGTTTCCCATATGCTGGTGCCAGCTCTGCAGGTTTCCCATATGCTGGTGCCAGTACTGCTGGCTTCCCATATGCTGGTGCCAGCTCTGCTGGTTTCCCATATGGTGGTGCCAGTACTGCTGGTTTCCCATATGCTGGTGACAGCTCTGCTGGTTTCCCATATGCTGGTGCCAGTACTGCTGGCTTCTCATATGCTGGTGCCAGTACTGCTGGCTTCCCATATGCTGGTGCCAGCTCTGCTGGTTTCCCATATGCTGGTGCCAGTACTGCTGGTTTCCCATATGCTGGTGCCAGCTCTGCTGGTTTCCCATATGCTGGTGCCAGCTCTGCTGGTTTCCCATATGCTGGTGCCAGCTCTGCTGGTTTCCCATATGATGGTGCCAGTACTGCTGGTTTCCCATATGCTGGTGCCAGCTCTGCTGGTTTCCCATATGCTGGGGCCAGTACTGCTGGCTTCCCATATGCTGGTGCCAGCTCTGCTGGTTTCCCATATGCTAGTGCCAGTACTGCTGGTTTCCCATATGCTGGTGCCAGCTCTGCTGGTTTCCCATATGCTGGTGCCAGCTCTGCAGGTTTCCCATATGCTGGTGCCAGTACTGCTGGCTTCCCATATGCTGGTGCCAGCTCTGCTGGTTTCCCATATGGTGGTGCCAGTACTGCTGGTTTCCCATATGCTGGTGCCAGCTCTGCTGGTTTCCCATATGGTGGTGCCAGTACTGCTGGTTTCCCATATGCTGGTGCCAGCTCTGCTGGTTTCCCATATGCTGGTGCCAGCTCTGCTGGTTTCCCATATGCTGGTGCCAGCTCTGCTGGTTTCCCATATGCTGGTGCCAGCTCTGTTGGTTTCCCATATGCTGGTGCCAGCTCTGCTGGTTTCCCATATGCTGGTGCCAGCTCTGCTGGTTTCCCATATGCTGGTGCCAGCTCTGCTGGTTTCCCATATGCTGGTGCCAGCTCTGCTGGTTTCCCATATGCTGGTGCCAGCTCTGTTGGTTTCCGATATGCTGGTGCCAGCTCTGCTGGTTTCCCATATGCTGGTGCCAGCTATGCTGGTTTCCCATATGCTGGTGCCAGCTCTGCTGGTTTCTCATATGATGGTGCCAGTACTGCTGGTATCCCATATGCTGGTGCCAGCTCTGCTGGTTTCCCATATGCTGGTGCCAGCTTTGCTGGTTTCCCATATGCTGGTGCCAGCTCTGCTGGTTTCCCATATGCTGGTGCCAGCTCTGTTGGTTTCCGATATGCTGGTGCCAGCTATGCTGGTTTCCCATATGCTGGTGCAAGCTCTGCTGGTTTCCCATATGATGGTGCCAGTACTGCTGGTTTCCCATATGCTGGTGCCAGCTCTGCTGGTTTCCCATATGCTGGTGCCAGTACTGCTGGCTTCCCATATGCTGGTGCCAGCTCTGCTGGTTTCCCATATGCTGGTGCCAGTACTGCTGGTTTCCCATATGCTGGTGCCAGCTCTGCTGGTTTCCCATATGCTGGTGCCAGCTCTGCTGGTTTCCCATATGCTGGTGCCAGAGGTTTCCCATATGCTGGTGCCAGTACTGCTGGCTTCCCATATGCTGGTGCCAGCTCTGCTGGTTTCCCATATGCTGGTGCCAGTACTGCTGGTTTCCCATATGCTGGTGCCAGCTCTGCTGGTTTCCCATATGCTGGTGCCAGCTCTGCTGGTTTCCCATATGCTGGTGCCAGCTCTGCTGGTTTCCCATATGCTGGTGCCAGCTTTGTTGGTTTCCGATATGCTGGTGCCAGCTCTGCTGGTTTCCAATATGCTGGTGCCAGCTCTGCTGGTTTCCCATATGCTGGTGCCAGCTCTGCAGGTTTCCCATATGCTGGTGCCAGCTCTGCTGGTTTCCCATATGCTGGTGCCAGCTCTGTTGGTTTCCGATATGCTGGTGCCAGCTCTGCTGGTTTCCCATATGCTGGTGCCAGCTCTGCTGGTTTCCCATATGCTGGTGCTAGCTATGCTGGTTTCCCATATGCTGGTGCCAGCTATGCTGGTTTCCCATATGCTGGTGCCAGCTCTGCTGGTTTCTCATATGATGGTGCCAGTACTGCTGGTATCCCATATGCTGGTGCCAGCTCTGCTGGTTTCTCATATGCTGGTGCCAGCTTTGCTGGTTTACCATATGCTGGTGCCAGCTCTGCTGGTGCCAGCTCTGCTGGTTCCATATGATGGTGCCAGTACTGCTGGTTTCCCATATGCTGGTGCCAGCTCTGCTGGTTTCCCATATGCTGGTGCCAGCTCTGCTGGTTTCCCATATGCTGGTGCCAGCTCTGCTGGTTTCCCATGTGCTGGTGCCAGCTCTGCTGGTTTCCCATATGCTGGTGCCAGCTCTGTTGGTTTCCGATATGCTGGTGCCAGTACTGCTGGTTTCCCATATGCTGTTGCCAGCTCTGCTGGTTTCCCATATGCTGGTGCCAGCTCTGCTGGTTTCCCATATGCTGGTGCCAGCTCTGCTGGTTTCCCATATGCAGGTGCCACACCTGCTGCTAATAGAGGAATACCAGTTCGCCAGTCGGTAATCCCCCGATGCTTACCACATAATACAGTATAATAATATAAGCTATTATGTGTTCTTGTACTAGATGAATTACTTCTATAATATCAACCAGGTTATGTAATGAGGTGCTTGCTGTTGATAATGGAGTATCACACTGTGATTATAATGTAGAAATGGACAAGCTGACACTACTGTGAGAATGAACCACCATTAAATATGAGAGAAGTGTATCACTAGTGATCAGTGAGTAGTGATGCAAAGAAACGTACTAGATTAATTTCTGACATTTCTGCTCATTATTATTTGTGAAGTCGCTAATTTTATACGCATTAGTTCAATTGAAGCCACACAACGATATCATTACGATCAAATGAAAACAACCTCAACATATTTGCAATGTGAACCTTACTGATTGTTGAGGGTTATTGATCTCTGTAATGACTCTTCATTCGTTTATTCTTCTTCAAAGGAAAAATAGAATCATTCATTTGCAAATTCATCTTTAGTGTTATCATTTACCAAACAACCATTTCTGTCTCGTCCACTTTAGTGTAAAGCGAGAATAATGAATCATATTTCCGGCGGCGGTGACGACGGTGACGGCGGCGTCGACAATTACATATGTGCATATAACTAAAATTCCGTCAGTTATAATTCTTTAATAACCTGCATAATGTGTCTAGGGGTTGTTTCATGCCAACCTAAAATGTTCTACAACCCCAAGAGTGACATTGAACCTGAGATATCAGAACATATGCTTAGTCTATACAAATTTATTTTAGCTCGATTGCGAAACAAGGTCTTACAACTGATATTAATCACTCTCGAGACCTCATTCCTGATGGAATCCATCGCCACGAGGGAGAGAGAAGAGGCAACGTTGAATCTAAATACCTTGCCTAAGGGCACACTCGTAACGGCTCCAGCGGGGCTCGAACTCCGGACATTTCGCACTTGAAGCGAACACGCATCCACTGCGCTATCACGACTTCCACTAACTTATGTATACCTTTAAATGTTCTGTGCAAAATGTGCTTATAGAAATACTAGATATAGCAGATATTTGTATGTATGTATCGGTGTAAGATTGGAATTTATTCACCGATATTTGTATACATGTATCGGTGTAAGATTGGAATGTATTCACCGATATTTGTATGTATGTATCGGTGTAACATTGGAATTTATTCACCGATATTTGTATGTATGTATCGGTGTAAGATTGGAATTTATTCACCGATATTTGTATGCATGTATCGGTGTAAGATTGTAATTTATTCACCGATATTTGTATGTATGTATCGGTGTAAGATTGGAATTTATTCACCGATATTTGTATGTATGTATCGGTGTAAGATTGGAATTTATTCACCGATATTTGTATGTATGTATCGGTGTAAGATTGGAATTTATTCACCGATATTTGTATACATGTATCGGTGTAAGATTGGAATGTATTCACCGATATTTGTATGTATGTATCGGTGTAAGATTGGAATTTATTCACCGATATTTGTATGTATGTATCGGTGTAAGATTGGAATTTATTCACCGATATTTGTATGATGTATCGGTGTAAGATTGTAATTTATTCACCGATATTTGTATGTATGTATCGGTGTAAGATTGGAATTTATTCACCGATATTTGTATGTATGTATCGGTGTAAGATTGGAATTTATTCACCGATATTTGTATGTATGTATCGGTGTAAGATTGGAATTTATTCACCGATATTTGTATGTATGTATCGGTGTAACATTGGAATTTATTCACCGATATTAGTATGTATGTATCGGTGTAAGATTGGAATTTATTCACCGATATTTGTATGTATGTATCGGTGTAAGATTGGAATTTATTCACCGATATTTGTATGTATGTATCGGTGTAACATTGGAATTTATTCACCGATATTTGTATACATGTATCGGTGTAACATTGGAATTTATTCACCGATATTTGTATGTATGTATCGGTGTAAGATTGGAATTTATTCACTGATATTTGTATGTATGTATCGGTGTAAGATTGGAATTTATTCACCGATATTTGTATGTATGTATGTATCGGTGTAAGATTGGAATTTATTCACTGATATTTGTATGTATGTATCGGTGTAAGATTGGAATTTATTCACCGATATTTGTATGTATGTATGTATCGGTGTAAGATTGGAATTTATTCACCGATATTAGTATTTATGTATCGGTGTAACATTGGAATTTATTCACCGATATTGTATACATGTATCGGTGTAACATTGGAATTTATTCACCGATATTTGTATGTATGTATCGGTGTAAGATTGGAATTTATTCACCGATATTAGTATGTATGTATCGGTGTAACATTGGAATTTATTCACCGATATTTGTATGTATGTATCGGTGTAACATTGGAATTTATTCACCGATATTTGTATGTATGTATCGGTGTAAGATTGGAATTTATTCACCGATATTTGTATACATGTATCGGTGTAAGATTGGAATTTATTCACCGATATTTGTATGTATGTATCGGTGTAAGATTGGAATTTATTCACCGATATTTGTATGTATGTATCGGTGTAAGATTGGAATTTATTCACCGATATTTGTATGTATGTATCGGTGTAAGATTGGAATTTATTCACCGATATTTGTATGTATGTATCGGTGTAACATTGGAATTTATTCACCGATATTTGTATGTATGTATCGGTGTAAGATTGGAATTTATTCACCGATATTTGTATGTATGTATCGGTGTAAGATTGGAATTTATTCACCGATATTTGTATGTATGTATCGGTGTAGGATTGGAATTTATTCACCGATATTTGTATACATGTATCGGTGTAACATTGGAATTTATTCACCGATATTTGTATGTATGTATCGGTGTAAGATTGGAATTTATTCACCGATATTAGTATGTATGTATCGGTGTAACATTGGAATTTATTCACCGATATTTGTATGTATGTATCGGTGTAAGATTGGAATTTATTCACCGATATTTGTATGTATGTATCGGTGTAAGATTGGAATTTATTCACCGATATTTGTATGTATGTATCGGTGTAGGATTGGAATTTATTCACCGATATTTGTATACATGTATCGGTGTAACATTGGAATTTATTCACCGATATTTGTATGTATGTATCGGTGTAAGATTGGAATTTATTCACCGATATTAGTATGTATGTATCGGTGTAACATTGGAATTTATTCACCGATATTTGTATGTATGTATCGGTGTAAGATTGGAATTTATTCACCGATATTTGTATGTATGTATCGGTGTAAGATTGGAATTTATTCACCGATATTAGTATTTCCATGAGTGGCGTTAGCTACAAGTTACAACTGGAAGTTAACCACACGAGTGAAGCACACATTATTTCGGTAATTACGAGATCAGATACAATCCTATGTATGGTTTCCAATGAGTTATGGTTGATATATATTTTATCAACTTTTATTCGGGACACTCATTTCACACAAACGCACACTAATCACATGTGAACGGTAACACTAAAATAGTTCCAGTACTAAACAGACAGAACAATAATTAGCTTCACACAAATTCTAGTCACACTTTCCATTTGATATTCATGTATTTAATGCAACGTTCTTGGAAATAATTGAAAATTACAGACGGATCTGTAGTCCAGTGGTAACACGCTGGACTGGTAATCCAGGGATCGCAGGTTCGAGCCCCCGTCTGACCCTAATACAATTAACAGTCTTTCAGATGGGACGTTAAACCGATGTCTCGTGTCAGTGCTGTACACCGTGCACGTAAAAGAACCAGAGGAGATACTGGAATGGGTCTCTGTCTGTATCATTGCACTATCCTCCAAAAATCTAAAATGACTAATCTCTTCAGGAGGCGTCGCCCATATGGGCAACCGGTAGCGACGATGAATAGACGTAAAACACACACACACACGTGATTGGAAAAGTGGTCGGAAAAGTAATTCGTCAGTGAAACTTACTTTCGGTTTTATGCAAATTAGGTGTAAAAACTGAACAATTCATACCTCGATGAAACAGAAACGCAGAATAATAACATTCATTACATTTTGTTACACTAATAGTATTTTGTTTAAACATATTTATTCCACTATATACATTCACAAAACAATACATGCATACAAAATCAAAGAATAGGAAAGGATCAAACCGGAAGCAGAGCTTATGTAGTTTCTCTCCTTGCAGTTCAAAATACACAGAACTATTGTGGACGGTGTGGAGCTAATACATGTCTACCAAATGTGCATATTGCTTAGAAATGACAGAAATATAATACCGGTAAGAAAGCAGAAGAAAGAGAAGATATTTGAGAATGTAGCTCAGGCAGACAGGGGTAAAGTCATCAAGTACACGTCTTATATACATGGGGTCTTATATGCATGGGGTTTCACTCAAAGAATCGTTGTGTATCACGAATGAAGTTATGGACATATTCAAATATTATTTTTGTAACAGATATTTGTAATATTATTTGCAACCGAATGTGCAATGCTATTTCTATTCAGAATAGGAACTTGTTCCGTTCTTCTCTTATTCTCTTACTTTTAAATCTAATTCCAGGATCCATGATCAGAACGGATATGCCACCCAATTCCGTTTTTCAGGATACATATCGGCCTATTTATGCCACATAATACAGAGAACTTGTGCAGGCTGCCTAATAAAGACTCTACAAAGTGAGGGGTAGTATTTAAGACAAAACAAATAGTTGAGCTAAAGTAGCTCATTTATTTCGCAATTATGCTAAAATGTGAAAATAAATGCACTATTGTTCACACTAAATATCACATAAAAACAGCTATCTATAGAAATGGAGGAACTAGGCTAATCTATGGCCGGGCTGAACATGCAAATAATATTATACATAAAACATATTCATACATCTACGAACATGAGATGTGAGACAGTATAGAGTGACTCCTGTACATTTTGGTGCTTGTAGCCTAATCTATGGCCGGGCTGAGCATTCAAATCGTATTATTAACACACACAACTTAATCACCTTAGTTTATAATATAGGAGTGTTAACTAAACTTCTTAGTACGCTCGCCCATATGGTTCGCCGGAGGCGAGGGTTAATACGCTCAATCATCATTGAAAGGGAGCAACATTTCTCCCTTGGCCAACCAGTGCAAGAAATTGCATTTTGAACAAATACGCAATTGGCATATATCAGTATTTCCTAAAGGGAAGAATGGTACAAAACATAGGAATAGTTGCAATAGTTAGGATTGGGGGAAAAGTTACATAGTAACTTATTCGAACCCTTCCCGTCAATACAATTACATGCACACACATATTCTTTTATGACAGGTTACATTACCAGTATTGTTTAGTATGACATATTTTATAATGCTATAAAGCGAGTTAAATCACAAGAAGGAAATACAACATGCAACAAAAACGTTCGGAAATTTACGATTTTGTTGGAATCTTTCGTTGTGATATAAAAGGACCCAATTCCTGTTAAAAGTTAAAGCATTAGTATGCATTTACTTCAATGTTACTATCCAGTGTGTGTGTGTTTTACGTTTATTTATCGTCGCTACCGGTTGCCCATATGAGCGACGCCTCCTGAAGAGATTTGTCATTTTAGATTTTGGAGGTTAGTGCAATGATACAGACAGAGACCCATTCCAGAGTCTCCTCTGGTTCTTTTACGTGCACGGTGTAAAGCACCGACACGAGACCTCGCGTTACTATCCAGAAAGACGAACTTGCATTATATACGAGCGTTGAACTTCCATGTTATATCTGTAATAATGTAATATAAAAAACATGATTACAGTGAATTGAGCACATTCATTTCGTTGCTGTTGTCAGTTGCTAATCGAGTGTGTGTTTTACGCTTATTTATCGTCGCTACCGGTTGCCCATATGAGCGACGCCTCCTGAAAAGATTAGTTATTTTAGATTTTCGAGGATAGTGTAATGATACAGACAGAGACAAATTCCAGAATCTCTTCTGGTTCTTTTACGTGCACGGTGTAAAGCACCGACACGGGACCTCGGTTTAACCACGTCCCATCTGAAAGACTGTTCATTTTATTAGGGTCAGACGGGGGATCGAACCTGCGATCCCTGGATTACCAGTCCAGCGTGTTACCACTGAACTACAGATCCGTCTGTCTGCTAATCGAATGAAACTGGATACAATAAATAAATGTGATCTGTTGATAGCAAGAACTGGTGTTACTAATTTGCATACGGAACGTTGTTTTTTAAAACCATTCGCCATATATCAAACAGTGCTTTGGCCAAATTGAACATGACTTTCCTAGTAAAATTAGCATGTCTTCGATTGTAATTGTTGGTAATAATGGTTTAGCACCAAGATCTAAGAACCACTTTCAAATTTGGTAATACTAGTTTCCTATACCGAGTGCAAAGAAACACTTTCAAATGTTGTAATACTGGTTTTCTAGTGAGTGCTAAGAACTACTTATAAATGTGGTAATACTGGTTTTCTAGCGAGTGCTAAGAAACGCTTATAAATGTGGTAATACTGGTTGTCTAGCGAGTGCTAAGGCACGCTTATAAATGTGGAAATGCTGGTATACTAGCGAGTGCTAAGAAACGTTTATAAATGTGGCAATACTGGTTTTCTAACGTGTGCTAAGACACGCTTATAAATGTGGCAATGCTGGTTTTCTAGAGAGTGCTAAGAAACGCTTATAAATGTGGTAATACTGGTTGTCTAGCGAGTGCTAAGAAACACTTATAAATGTGGTAATACTTGTTTTCTAGCGAGTGCTAAGAAACGCTTATTAATGTGGTAATACTGGTTGTCTAGCGAGTGCTAAGACACGCTTATAAATGTGGAAATGCTGGTTTACTAGCGAGTGCTAAGAAACGTTTATAAATGTGGCAATACTGGTTTTCTAACGTGTGCTAAGACACGCTTATAAATGTGGCAATACTGGTTTTCTAGCGAGTGCTAAGAAACGCTTATAAATGTGGCAATACTGGTTTTCTAACGAGTGCTAAGAAACGCTTATAAATGTGGCAATACTGGTTTTCTAACGTGTGCTAAGAAACGCTTATAAATGTGGTAATACTAGTTTTCTAATGTGTGCTAAGAAACGCTTATAAATGTGGCAATTCTGGTGTTCTAGCGAGTGCTAAGAAACGCTTATAAATGTGGTAATACTAGTTTTCTAACGTGTGCTAAGAAACGCTTATAAATGTGGTAATACTGGTTTCAAAGCTAATGGACTGTGAGATGATTATATTACATATTGTGGACGATAATTAGCTTATGATTGAAACTCTCGTATCGTCTCCAAGCATTCCCGTCCAACTTCTGGCACAGGTGTGTCGCTTCTAATTGAATCTGCTCACGTTCAGAAAAACTTCATCATGTAGATCGTGCCAATTCCACTGGCACAGCTACCTAGTATTTAGAGGGTATTACGTTGCTAGTTTCATATCAGCATAGGTATTAATCCTCGGAAACGTGATATCAAGTTACCTTGGGTCGATACCTAAGAAGCTAGCCACGTAATAACATCTTTATTACTTTGATATGCATTGTAATGTTTAATAGTAAGCTAGCTACGTGATCACTCTTTATTACTTTGATATGAATTTTAATATTTAATAGTAAGCTAGCCACGTGATCACTCTTTATTACTTTGATATGAATTTTAATATTTAATAGTAAGCTAGCCACGTGATCACTCTTTATTACTTTGATATGAATTAGAAACATGAAAACATCTGTTTTCTGTCAAATTTGACACACATATAGTTTAGACAATTACAAGTTTAAACTTTATTTATTTTACAACGATTGCGAAGCAAGTTTTAACAACTTATAGTAATCACTATCGTTGGCTCGGTATCATTGTACTATCCTCTTATAAAAATCTAAAATGACTAATCTCTTCAGGAGTCGTCGCTAATATTGGCAACCGGTAGAGATGATAAATAAACGTAAAACACAATGCTTCGTAGCAGACGAGAGATAGCGTGTTATATATCATACTGTAATTTAAGCATGATAAATGCTCGCGTTGCACCCGAGTGTCTTTAAAGCTCACACTAGCCTCCTGATGAAATAAACAGTCAATCATTCGCTAAGTGTAATGCTGTAATGTATTGTATTTACTCTGGATATATATTGGACACAAATGTGTATTTACACGAGTGAGTTCGGTTGAACTATAGATGCGTTGCGACTGTCTGGTAGAGCTGCTGTGCGAACCCACGCTATTTCAGCTATAGTATCTTAACACAAGCCCATCCCAATTTATATGTAGTGTTTGCACCTGAGACATAGTATCTGAAAATGCGAACATGTTATGAGATGTATTTGTGAGAACATCTCAGACGATGTTTACAACATTAGTTGTCTCGTACGTCGCGGACTGATTTGAAAACATGCAATCGCAGTAGAAACCTCGTGCAAATCTAGACACGTAATAATGGCGGCTGTATTTGTCTAGTATATCGCCAACATGTTGTTGGTGGATGTCGTGATTGTGCAGTGAATGCGCGTTCGCTTCAGGTGCGAAAGATCCGGAGTTCGAACCCCGCTGGAGCCGATACGATTGTGTCCTTAGGCAAGGCATTTAAATTTCACATACCTCTTCTCTCTCCCTCGTGGCAATGGATTCCATCAGGAATGAGGTCTCGAGAGTGATTGATATAAGTTGAAAGCACAAATTGTCAGGAAACGTTTTTAAAAATATGTTCCTTTATTTTTATTATTCTTTTTAATCTACCCACACTCTACCTACATCTATATACTTTTTCAGAAAAATATCCACCAAATATTTCACAATATATGTTTTTTTGGTCCGAAATATTCATAGTTTGATGGAATACAATCGAAGCATGAATGTACTATGATGTAAATTCACTACAAGCAGTATTATTATTGTAAATGTGTTAAAAAAATTGTAATCTATTTGAATATGGAATAAAAATTCAAAAAACTAAAAATGAACTTGTTTCGCAATCGAGCTGAAATAAATTTGTATAAACTAAATAGTTGTTGACTAGACATCGCAGCTTGCGTATATTGCGTAGATTGCGTAGAACTAATGCTTGATTGGATACTATTGTATTGCTCTATATATACCTCTCTCCACATGTATATAGCAATAACAATCGAATAACCGATATATAATTTAAGGTTTAAGGTTAATGTATTTATATAGAATTAGTTATTGTTTTCCATGTAAGAATACACTTATCCGAAGACAATTGCTCATTACAAACTATATATAATAAAATTACTACGCTAGCTGAACGATTATACCGTACGTGTGTGATCAGGTCGGTTTAAATGAGGACAAGGGCACAGTTATGATTAATAAGTTGACTTTGTTGTCTCACCCACACTATGAGACGCTGTGCATACATCATGATCACCGTCAAAGATGAGTATGAACATTGCTAAGTGGTTTGAAAATAATTGTGATTTATCAAATAAAGGATCACGTGTTGAAATTATCGATGCTGGTAGGAGAACAGAGAGTATTTATGATCTTAGAAGTAGTGCACAGGACAATGGTAGCGACTCTAGAGACATTACCGGAAATAATATCACTAATGGAACCAACTACAGAAATGTTGGAAATGACTGATGAATTGGAGGTCGTGTATGACAGAGATACAAAGGAATAGGTTATTAAAGCATGCTTTTGTAGTTACGTGCGAGGGTGGAAGACAAACAATCGGTAATCTATATTTTAAGATATGCATAGTGATCTAAACAAAACTGTTGACTATTTCTCGTTTAGTTTATAGGAAATTAGGTTAGCTAGGCCTTAGAAAGGTTTGATTCCGAGCCATTTATCCATTTCACTACCGAGATAAGCAATTAAGCATATACGTGTATAGTGGTATCATTGTAATGTTGATCGTTAGATTTCGATTAGTAAAATAGTTGTTGGATACTATTCGCGAAAGGAAAAATCACACGACAGTTACTACAATTGACTCTTTGCATGCTGGGTAAATAAATGCTATAAATAGTTCTTTTTGCGTTAGGTTAGTATAGCTCAGAACGTATGTCTTAGCAATACTTTGCACAACATTGTGTGTGCGAATTACATGCATAGGTGCATATAAAGATGATCACATGACTGGAGTGCGTGCTTGGTCATGTGATATGGTTCGATTGATCGTCAGTTCTACGCTAGGCTTAGATCGATTCGCAAGCAATTTCGATATTCAAATTCGAATTGTTTCGGGAATGAGATCTATGAACGGGTTTCCATATTGATTTAAATGTTAAAATCGAATTGAATTCAGATTCGTTATCGTTATGCGTACCATGTAGTGTATCGTAAAGCCGAGTACGAATATGTTATCGTTTGGAAAATAGTATTTTAATCTACAAATAATCAAAGATATGTTGTTAGTAAATGAAATGAAATTTCCCTGAGGCACATTGGATACAGTTTTCCATTGTTAGTAAAATATATGAACCATCACTGAGGAACATTGGATACAGTTTTCCATTGTTAGTAAAATATATGAACCATCACTGAGGAACATTGGATACCTTTTTCCATTGTTAGTAAAATATATGAAACATCACTGAGGTATATTGGATACCTTTTTCCATTGTTAGTAAAATATATGAAGCATCACTGAGGTATATTGGATACCTTTTTCCATTGTTAGTAAAATATATGAAACACCAAGGAGGTATATTGGATATCGTTTTCCATTGTTAGTAAAATATATGAAACATCACTGAGGTATATTGGATACAGTTTTCCATTGTTAGTAAAATATATGAAACATCACTGAGGTACATTGGATACATTTTTCCATTGTTAGTAAAATATATGAACCATCACTGAGGTATATTGGATACATTTTTCCATTGTTAGTAAAATATATGAACCATCACTGAGGTATATTGTATACAGTTTTCCATTGTTAGTAAAATATAAGAACCATCACTGAGGTACATTGGATACAGTTTTCCATTGTTAGTAAAATATATGAACCATCACTGAGGTATATTGGATACAGTTTTCCATTGTTAGTAAAATATATGAACCATCACTGAGGTACATTGGATACAGTTTTCCATTGTTAGTAAAATATATGAACCATCACTGTGGTACATTGGATACCGTTTTCCATTGTTAGTAAAATATATGAACCATCACTGAGGTATATTGGATACAGTTTTCCATTGTTAGTAAAATATATGAACCATCACTGAGGTATATTGGATACAGTTTTCCATTGTTAGTAAAATATATGAACCATCACTGAGGTACATTAGATACAGTTTTCCATTGTTAGTAAAATATATGAACCATCACTGAGGTACATTGGATACAGTTTTCCATTGTTAGTAAAATATATGAACCATCACTGAGGTACATTGGATACATTTTTCCATTGTTAGTAAAATATATGAACCATCACTGAGGTATATTGGATACATTTTTCCATTGTTAGTAAAATATATGAACCATCACTGAGGTACATTGGATACATTTTTCCATTGTTAGTAAAATATATGAACCATCACTGAGGTACATTGGATACATTTTTCCATTGTTAGTAAAATATATGAACCATCACTGAGGTACATTGGATACATTTTTCAATTGTTAGTAAAATATATGAACCATCACTGAGGTATATTGGATATCGTTTTGCATTGTTAGTAAAATATATGAACCATCACTGAGGTACATTGGATACATTTTTCCATTGTTAGTAAAATATACGAACCATCACTGAGGTATATTTGATATCGTTTTCCATTGTTAGTAAAATATATGAACCATCACTGAGGTACATTGGATACAGTTTTCCATTGTTAGTGAAATATATGAACCATCACTGAGGTACATTGGATACAGTTTTCCATTGTTAGTAAAATATATGAAACATCACTGAGGTACATTGGATACATTTTCCATTGTTAGTAAAATATATGAACCATCACTGAGGTATATTGGATACAGTTTTCCATTGTTAGTAAAATATATGAACCATCACTGAGGTATATTGGATACAGTTTTCCATTGTTAGTAAACTATATGAACCATCACTGAGGTACATTGGATACAGGTTTCCATTGTTAGTAAAATATATGAACCATCACTGAGGTACATTGGATACCGTTTTCCATTGTTAGTAAAATATATGAACCATCACTGAGGTATATTGGATATCGTTTTCCATTGTTAGTAAAATATATGAACCATCACTGAGGTATATTGGAGATCGTTTTCCATTGTTAGTAAAATATATGAACCATCACTGAGGTACATTGGATACATTTTTCCATTGTTAGTAAAATATATGAACCATCACTGAGGTACATTGGATACAGTTTTCCAGTGTTAGTAAAATATATGAACCATCACTGAGGTACATTGGATACATTTTTCCATTGTTAGTAAAATATATGAACCATCACTGAGGTACATTGGATACAGTTTTCCAGTGTTAGTAAAATATATGAACCATCACTGAGGTACATTGGATACATTTTTCCATTGTTAGTAAAATATATGAACCATCACTGAGGTACATTGGATACAGTTTTCCAGTGTTAGTAAAATATATGAACCATCACTGAGGTACATTGGATACATTTTTCCATTGTTAGTAAAATATATGAACCATCACTGAGGTACATTGGATACAGTTTTCCAGTGTTAGTAAAATATATGAACCATCACTGAGGTACATTGGATACATTTTTCCATTGTTAGTAAAATATATGAACCATCACTGAGGTACATTGGATACAGTTTTCCAGTGTTAGTAAAATATATGAACCATCACTGAGGTACATTGGATATATTTTTCCATTGTTAGTAAAATATATGAACCATCACTGAGGTACATTGGATATATTTTTCCATTGTTAGTAAAATATATGAAACACCAAGGAGGTATATTGGATACAGTTTTTCAGAGTTATTTTACATTATAATTAATGATTTTTTACCTCTGGATTTACCCTAGTCCCGTGTATCTCGGTCTGCACCGAGGCTATGTTTGATGTATTCGACTATATGTACGTAGTACAGTCAAACATATTTGGAAACAGGTGTTTTGTACTTGTATTTAACCTCGTCATTACATTGAATAAATGCTAACATAGTTTGAGTTTTGTAACTATGTGGTTTAGTTAAGACAAATCATTCATAGCAGACGACTATTCATGAATTCGTTTTTCACATATGACAGCTCTAGTAATTAATGAGAGACATCGGCTACTAAAAGTATGTACTAGGTCATCTTATATTGTTTCCATCTTCTCATTCTTGGATTATTAAATTACTATATGTCTACAGAATCCGTCCATACTAGAGGACATAGAAAACGCACACCTACATTATATGATTATTATTACATGAAAACGAAGGATTCCATCAAAGATATATCACATCTTTATTACAAAGCACAAAAATATTCCAAAATGATTAAAACTATGTATTTATATAGGTATTGTTTTTCATATAAAACACATTGATCCGAAGTGTGCGTTTTCTATGTCCTCTAGTATATTACGTCAGAACGGTATATGCTGGTATTCTAATAATATCATAGTAACAACAACATTTGTTCGACATTAAGTAAAATTACCGTCTCATACGTTACTGACTGTACTTTGTGATTAAACACAATACCAGCCTAGCTTAGTAATGGCGCTGCCTCGACATTAAGTACAATTACCGTCTCATACGTTACTGACTGTACTTTGTGATTAAACACAATACCAGTCTAGCTTAGTAATGGCGCTGCCTCGACATTAACAGCCTACTTGTCAGCATCAAGTACTCATTAACGGAACATTAATCACATACAGTATACATGTATACTAGAGCGTTTTCTATGTCCTCTAGTATACTGAAGATATTAGTCATTTTAGATGTTTGGAGGATAGTGCAATGATACAGACAGAGACCCATTCCAGAGTCTCCTCTGGTTCTTTTACGTGCACGGTGTAAAGCACCGACACAAGACCTCGGTTTAACGTCCCATCTGAAAGACTGTTAATGTTATTAGGGTCAGACGGGGGATCGAACCTGCGATCCCTGGATTACCAGTCCAGCGTGTTAACCACTGGACTACAGGTATGCCTGAATGAAATGTTCCAGGGCTTCTTAAAAAAAACATTTTTAAACTAATGTTTTCAAGTCAAATGATATAACAGATCAAACAGATGCGTATTGACTCTGTTTTAGAAATTCATTTGGGTCAATATTTAACACGTGAACATACCTTTAGGTGTTGTCTCAATTAACAAACATATGTTATCGGAAATATAGACACTCACTTTGATATTAAGAGTGTCCGCCTTGGGTTAGACTATGGCAGTACCGTGATGACAACGGCGTAAGTTAGCACGGGATAAAATAATTATATTGTTGTCATTAAGGAACGGCGTTATGTTGATTAATCATATTGTATGGCATTTATCAGTTACATGTTACATGTATAACACAAACGCCATAGACACACTACATAAAATGGTGCTACATGCAAATCAATAAAATAAAAATTTGGGCCAACATTAATTAGTAAAAACAAATGCGCATTAATTTTTGCTAGCCTAAGAGGCTGTCCGAATAGCGCAGTGGTTAGCGCGCTCGCTTCTCTCCAATGCAACCCGGGTTCGATCCTCGGACTGGGAAGTATATGAGATGGTACGGTGGTCCCCAGATCTCGAACAGGTGGGTTTTCTCCGGGTAAACCGGTTTCCTCCCACACAAACGACCCCATTTACGCTTTCATCCACGCCAACGAGAGTGATTAATATAAGTTGCTAGAACTTGCTTCGCAATGGTTGTCAAATAAATAAAACACTGTTTTACGTGTGAATATAAATATATAATTTCTCCTCTAACCAAGTGCACACTTTCTTTTTCGTATAAAAGATATTTGAAAAATTCAAATTTTACGTATGGGTAGCAATGCTGCTACACATTCGAACATTATACTTTGTATACTTATGTTCAATTGGTAAACAATTGTTTTTGCGATAAAACAAACTCGAAACCGAAAGTAGGACTTTCCGAGTCGATCGGTCACATATTTGTTTACAACCTGAATCCGCACTTGTTTACATTCGGAATGCATCGTCCCCATTTGTCCCACGTTGTCCTTTTTAATTAAATTACTTGAGATGTTGATTCATACCTCTGTTATCTAAGTCTTTTAGGGACATTAGAGGAAGATAGATAGATAGTCCTTCATGTTCAAAATATATACGTTGTTTTGTACATCCTCTGTTGTTTCACGCACGTGTGCTGTGCGTGTTTACATTTCGTGTGTTGATAAACAAATCCGCGTATATGATGGTTTACACATTAGTATTTATATTTTACCCAAAACATCCTTTATTATGATGTAATGCTGCTTTAACGGACACTATCAAATTCTTTGCTTTTATATTTTAGGATACCAATTATGCACTGAACCAAACTTCTAGACAGCTACATTTTTGTTTTAAAGCGACATTATATCGCGAAATTAAAAAAACATACATTTTTATATATAAATAGCATGCTGATTGCTATTACACATTCTTCCGAAAAAGTTGACCTTTCTATCATTAAACAGTGTTTTTGCGGTGTACAAGCTCTCAAAAGTGAAAGTATGATTTTGTATAGCGATCAGCCACTCTCTTCAATTGGCGTTCTTTAGTATTGGAGTTTATTCTAAACCCGTGATGCTGTCGCTTAGATATATATTGAAATCAGATTAGACTAAATGTATATACTATCTTAGGCACAAACATGATAAATAACTATCGATCTGTACCATAACTGTTGTAGGAAATTACTATTTCGTAGAATTTATTATATATATACTGTATAGTAGGTAATTACATTTCGTAGAATTTATTATATATATACTGTATAGTAGGAAATTACATATTTCGTAGAATTTATTATATATATACTGTATAGTAGGAAATTTATTTTTCACTGAATGTTGTGTCGCTTTCAATTCTACATGTCAAAACAAACGTTGCTTTGCTCAGTCCAATATGCGAATAAATATTACTTGCCTCAAAAATAATATTTGTCATTTTATTGATTAACGAATAAAACACGGCTTGGAATTCTGACAAGTACGAATTAATTAACTACACAGGCCGTAAGCACAAGTGGTAAATGACAATTCCGATCTCAGAACGACTGTAAATAACCCAAATATAAATATTAATTCCATTCTAATATGACCAAAAAATGCTCCTAAAAGCGCAAAAGTAGTTGGTGTTATTCTTAGAGTGTGTGAAATTAATGACGTCACAAAGATACAAAACTGCTCGTAAAATGGCGCCAGGCAATGACTCGATAAGCAATGTTTGATTGCGCATTTATACACCATAAATTCCATCTTTCGGTATACAGATAAAATGCCGAGTCCTGTTAGAATCATCCATTAAAGCGACATTACATATCAAAATAATTTTATTTTTTAGATATTTATCTATAAATAGCATTGCTACTACACATTTTTCCATTAATATTCGAACTTTAAATCAATAAACAGTGTGTACATGGTGTACATTCTCTCAGGGTTTCATATAAAGGTCAGCCACGCTTCAGTACTGACTGTGGTTTATTATTGGAGTCTATTTTAAGCGCGTGATAATATTACACATGGCTGTTGACCCTATTTACAATAATGTGCTATGTCAAGAAATGTTGTATATACGACATTTGTTTATTTGATGAAATAATTCTGTGACAAATATTTGGGGGAAAACATACAATAGGAAATTACATTCTGTAGAAATTTGCTTTTTTCACATATGTAGTGTCGCTTTAAACATTTTATCTTGTCAACACAGACCATGTTTTGGAATTCCCGTGGGTGGTTGATAAAGAGGCAGTGTAATATACAAGTATTTTTATTTTGCTGTTTAGACTAAATGTTTAGTAAGATGGAATAACTTGTATGGAAACGAACTACATAGCCACAGGATGGCGTCCGTGGCCCAGTGGTAGAGCGTCGGATTTGGAATCGAACGGTCCCGGGTTCGATACTCGGTCAGGCCACGTATGTAGTGTCATTGAGCAAGGCACCTCACATACATTGCTTAGTACTGGTTAATCGCTTAAGTCGGCTAAGCCTGCTCAGGAAAACATGTCTAAATCCCAGAGAGGTGTTTGACATTAAAGGAACATACAGACATACATACATACATACGATGTTACTAATAGAACGCAATGTGAAATTAAACCACAAACTAAGACACATATAAATAAATGTAAAAAGCACAACTCGCCAGTTTTAGCACACTAATGGACATAATATTTCATCCGCCATTATCTGATAACCGATTGTGTTGTAACATTTGAATGGTATAACCCATCATTTTGTCAAATGTCAAACTGGTGTCGTATCTACTTTCATCCATATTTGAAAATGTAAAAATGAATCAAGCTTATGTCATTGACATAAATGACATCTAGACAACATTGAATCCGTCTCCATCGATTAAACAACACGCACTTGATAGTGTATACACATTTATTTGAGCTCGATTGCGAAAACACATATTTATCACGTTATATTAATCACTCTCGAGACCTCATTCCTGATGGAATCCATCACCATGCGGGATAAGTTGCAATGCCGAGTTTAAAGAAAGGGCACACTCGTAACGTCTCGAGACCTCATTCCTGATGGAATCCATCACCATGCGGGAGAAGTTGCAATGCCGAGTTTAAAGAAAGGACACACTCGTAACGGGCAACAGCTGGGCGCGATATCCGGGTGATAATGAAAACATTGCCGTTATGAATGAAAATTAATATAATTATATTATTCCATGAGCCAAACCAACCCAGTTAATAGCGTGTTGAAGTTGTGGACTAACTAACGCGTTTAATATGTATGTATTTATGTATTTGTGTATGTCTTTGCCATAGTTTATACTTATGTAAATGGCCAAATGCAATATATTGCTCATAATGCCAATAAACTTGAAACTTGAAAATATTAGCTGTGTTTATACAAGCTCCCTGGCAAGCTTACACTCTGGAGCGAGTAATATAAGTTGTAAGAACTTGTTTGCCTATCGAGCTAAAATAAATGTGTATAAACGAACATAGTTATAGGAAACAATACATACACAAAGTACAATTGATGCATGTATACATTTTCAGAGAAGCATAATAAGATTATAAATTTCAATTAGCGACTGCTTTTCAGCTTTATCTCACATATGTAGTTATCACATGTACATGTATATACTATAGTAGTGCAATATGTTATAGATGAATGGTGTATATATACATAGTCTCTTGTAATCTGAATTGAGTGGCAATGTACTTTCTAATATGTAAGCTATAGTTTGTGTTTGTTATATACTGTACATTGATGAGACTGAAATAAAGAATAAAATAAAGAATAAAATAAAATATACTTTATTAGATGTTTGTCGTTTAACTTTATATATATACTCAATGTAATTCATACACCCAATGAAACCTATTAAAGGCCTGCAGTTTGACCCCGTCCAATTGTAAAGATTTATACTTTACTACCTGTTCCATGTGATTAGTGATTAGTGGCTTGTATCAACAATGTAGCAGTACATTCAGTATAATTTGGCGTATGTAGGTATTTTCTAACGGTTAATATGCACGATCACTCTGTGAGCTGAGAATTAGTCAAAATGAGGCCCTGACAATTTAAGTAAACGTATATTATTGATTGTAAAGAAAATTGATAGTTATGAGTATTCAAACTACATAATCCAGATCAGCCCAGGGACATAGATTACATGTTATGTAGGTGCCTCATCAGCCGTAGCGTAATCACTGAGACCGATAATTTGTATGCATGTATATAATATATGTGTATGGGCCGGAGGCCTTGAATTACGAATAAACTGTTAAACTGATCAGGATCTATGTTGTTTGTAAGGTCGGAGTTTCGTCACTTTCATATTCTGTTCTGTCACTTTCATGTATCATCTGGTTTAAAAAGGCCGCCAGATTAAGTGTGAAAATAATGCCTGTTTATACCTTGCCCAAATGTTGGATTTGAACTGGAGCGTACAACGGAGTCTTGTATTATTCTTGACTTGCACTGTCTCATTCCATTGACATATTGCCAAATTTGAGCGTATAGTGTAGTGAAGAGCAGAGTAGGTTCCGATACGTTTGTCATGGAAAACATTCAAGCTGTTGTTGAATGATTCCACGCTACTAGTGTCCACTGTGCTTGTGTTCCCCTTGCATAATAAATGAACAGAACAAACAACTTTGGTGGCCTGCTAATAATCGTCCACCGCATAATCTAAATTCACATGAGAGAAAGCTTCTATACAGGAGGTTTTGGGCAATGCTATATAATTGTGGCGCATGGAAAGATGTCAGATATATAGAGAGAAAAGTAGCGGCTAGAAGAGGAGACTGTATTTGGCATAAGAGGGAACTGATGCCTGAATGTGTGGTACAGCAATGCAGGAACTGGCTGCCTAACCCGCGCAACCAGCCTTATTTGGGCCATAAGTGGAGTTGAATTGTTTATACCAGTTGTAAGTACTATAAAAATACAGAACTTCAATTTCAGCAATTTATAACCTCTGATATGTACGTGGGTCATAATAGATATAAGTGGTGCTCATGTATTAGATGTATACCATGCAGGGCCTCGCATGTGGCAAATACTATGTGCGTCGACCGTCAGATTTGTACCGCTATTCCTCGTGTGTTTAGTGCGTCGACCGTCAGATTTGTACCGCTATTCCTCGTGTGTTTAAAGGCCTGAAGGTTGACCTATATTTGACCTTAAACACACGAGGAATAGCGGTACAAATCTGACGGTCGACGCACTAAACACTCATAACTATCAATTTTCTTTACAATCAATAATATACGTTTACTTAAATTGTCAGGGCCTCATTTTGACTAATTCTCAGCTCACAGAGTGATCGTGCATATTAACCGTTAGAAAATACCTACATACGCCAAATTATACTGAATGTACTGCTACATTGTTGATACAAGCCACTGATCACATGGAACAGGTAGTAAAGTATAAATCTTTACAATTGGACGGGGTCAAACTGCAGGCCTTTAAGGTCAAATATAGGTCAACCTGCAGGCCTTTAACTCACGATTCATTACTTATATTTACATTAATTATTCTTGTCAATGAGACAAAGAAAAAAATATCATATTTGCCAATTAAAAGGTACTTAACCCAAATTTGCGACTTAGAATTAATTATTCTTGTTAACGAGACAAAGACAAAAAATATCACAGTTTCCAATTAAGCTTAGTCCAAATGTGCGACGTACCGTGTGGCGGGGGATCTGGTAATTAGAACACCATTGGAACAGAGCAGACACGTAAGAGTAAGACACGCCTTTTCTAGCGATGAACGCTGCCTAACACTGTGACTATGCACGCCCGTAACTTCGAGTGCACATATGAGCTGTATATCATTAGTTGGGGACCCCCATATGAAAATGTATGCAATAAGGGCACATATGTTCATCAAAGGAAATACAGACGGGTCTGTAGTCCAGTTACATCCAGTGGTAACACGCTGGACTGGTAATCCAGCTAACACAAAAAGAGAGCAACAAAGCGCCCTTATTTCCATTGTTGTATTTAAATCAATTAAGATTATTAAGAGGATAACTCTAAAAGCAAAACGTAATTAAGCTTAAGAAAGTCTAGCATCATGCGAACAACGAATGAGGTAAATGCGAAAAACGAATGAGGTAAATATGAAGCGAATGTAGATAAATATGAAGCGAATGTAGTTAAATATGAAGCGAATGTAGAGAAATATGAAGCGAATGTAGATAAATATGAAATGAATGTTGATAAATATGAAACGAATATAGCTACATATAAAGCGAATGTAGATAAATATAAAGCGAATGTAGATAAATATGAAACGAATGTAGATAAATATGAAACGAATGTAGATAAATATGAAGCGAATGTAGTTAAATATGAAGCGAATGTAGAGAAATATGAAGCGAATGTAGTTAAATATGAAACGAATATAGAACAATCTGAAATGAAAGTGGATACTGATGTCGCCGCAAACCTGCCACGGCAACAACAAACGTATCTTACCTTTTATTTTTTACAGAAAACCAGGAAGTTCGTGTTGTGTCTTAAATTTAAAAAAAGATCCCAGCATGCAACATGACGGAGTTCCAAGGAATTTTTATTTCGCAGCTACATCCACTCTTATTCCGAATGAATATTGGAAGAAAAAAACTTGGAATTCTTTGTCGCGATGCATTGATTTTTTCTAGTTAACATTTAGTGTTTTACCTTTCTTGTCAATATCACTTACCGTCATTACTTTGACATTTTCCATTTGTTTTTAAGATCGCGACGTATTTGTTTAATTACGTGCATTACGGGGAATTCGTATGCGTAAAATGTCCACTGTATCAAAACTAATTGAAATAATGTGCTGCTGTTTTAAGTTCTACGTGCGTGGGCAATATAAAATCCACCGCACGGTGGCAGCACTAATAGAATCATTAGTCAGTTACTGCCCCTGAATACTCCTAAAAGTATATTGGTCCTCTTAATTGGTTTCCTCTGTTTTGTATCGTTGTTTCCTTTGCACCACATGTTTTCCATTCGCATCCGTATTTTCGTCTTATAATTATGAAAATATTAAATCTCGACAGATATCATTTAACATATCCAATGGATACATTACTGTAGCAATTGGTTCAATTAATTAACACGATTTTGATAACATTACATTTATCCAAACGCAACATCTGTTTAGACGACAACAGTAAAAACAAAGGATTCCAACTATAAACACCAATATACATTTCGGGATAAATCTGACTTTATCCACCAAGGGAGGTACTAGAAAAACCAGTAATGTCTCTCATTGTCAACATCTTTGATCCAGATCTCCCCGTAACACCATGGTAACTGTAGCAGCCCTAAACCGAGGGTCCATGTATCTAAACCACACACCGATTACATTGGCGTAGCTTCCTTTAGGCCGTGGCCAACACTTTCCCCCGAAAAATCGAAAAAATTAAAAATGCCAAATATGCAACAAAATTCGGGAGGCCAGAATTAAATTATATAAGTTATAAACAGTTTTCTGGGGAGGACCCCCGGACCCCCTCCCTTCTTAAGTTTTAAGTTGGCCTACGCATCGATTCCAGCCAAGCTACGCCCCTATTGTATGCAAAAGAACCAACGATTCTACTGGAATTATGGCTTCTTCTGTACGGTATCTCTGTCACGACCCACCATTTTACAGTCAAACCTGTGTTAGTGGTCACCTCTATTAAGAAGCCAGTGTCCAGATTACTAATATGTTGATTTATTATTCATTTGACCTCTATTAAGCAGCCAGCCTGTGCTAAACCGCCACTGTCTTCGACTCCCTTGGCTGGCTGCTTAAGACATATTTGACTGTATAAAGTTAAAAGACTAATCTATTTCTGGAGATATCGTATCGAGTTGTGAGGGTGTGTGTTTTACGTTTATTTATCGTCGCTACCGGTTGCCCATATGAGCGACGCCTCCTGTAGATATTAGTCATTTTAGATTGTTGGAGGATAGTGCAATGATACAAACAGAGACCCATTCCAGAGACTCCTCTGGTTCTTTTACGTGCACGGTGTAAAGCACCGACACGAGATCTCGGTTTAACGTCCCATCTGAAAGACTGTTAATTTTATTAGGGTCAGACGAGGGATCGAACCTGCGACCCATGGATTACCAGTCCAGCGTGTTACCACTGGACTACAGATCCGTCTGTGTATATACACCGGGCATGTAAAGGCACCAATAATGTTTCTGAAATTGGAGTTTTAATTTTATTCCACAGTCATTTGATTTTGGGTTGGAAGTCACACCTACAGCAAAGGTCACGTGGCGACTCTCCCGCTAGTATTGATGGAGGAATACCCAGGGTGCACCTCCAAGCAGCATTGTAGAAACATACGGGTACCCGATATAACCCGATAGAAACACAGACACAGACACAGACACAGACACAGACACAGACACAGACACAGACACAGACACAGACACAGACACAGACCAGCTCTATATTATGCTCACATTAAATCATTCGTCACCCCTAGTTCGATTCTAACTTACAGGTGCACGTGATTTGAAGTCAATGGCCGTAACCACTCGGCTACGGACAACCCCTATATTCCACAGTCAACAAAGAATACAAACTTATTGTAACATATTTATATAGGTATAGATGATCGTAATCAATAAGAATGCTCGTTTGTTTATCGTCGCTACCGGTTACCCATATGAGCGACGCCTCCTGAAGAGATTAGTCATTTTAGATTTTTGGAGGATAGTGCAGTGATACAGACAGAGACCCATTCCAGAGTATCCTCTGGTTCGTGTACGTGCACGGTGTACAGCACCGACACGAGACCTCGGTTTAAAGTCCCATCTGAAAGACTTTTAATTTTATTAGGGTCAAACGGGGGATCGAACCTGCGATCCCTGGACTACCAGTCCAGCGCTCTCGTTTGGCGCGGATGAAAGCGTATTTGTAGTCATTTGATGGGAGGAAACCGGAGTACCCGGAGAAAACCCACCTGTCCGATCTGGCGACCACTGTAGTATCCCACATACTTCCCGGTCCGAGGATCGAAACCGGGTTGGCTTTATGAGATGCGAGCGCGCTAACCACTGCGCTAATCGGACAGCCGACTTATAATTATGTCTCTGAAATGTTCCCCACAAAAACTATCATGACCACATGCAGGATAGATCATAAATCATATGTAGTGTTATTCTCTGTGGAATTTCTATTTTAGGAACAAATCATATTCATCGATACAAACAAATTATGCAATGTCTTATCGATAACTATGATAATTCCAAATAAACGACTTGTGGATGATCCGTGGTTCTATCCGGCTGTCCGTCCCTAGAGGTCGAATGTTCGAACCTCGTCAGGGGTTCGTTCTGATATCGCCGGTTGGTGAGCCGCCAGCTAGTAAACTAATAGTTACCGATTGCCTACCAGCCTGGCGCCTGGAATACAAGCATAGGATTCGGGAAGTACTGATGTTCATAAAAAGAGGTGTTTCATAAGTCAGAAATGGCTGGCCCTATAAATAGGTGTGACACTATTATAAACAATACTGTCTGTATCATGCACTATCCTCCAAAATCTAAAATAACTAATCTCTTCAGGAGGCGTCGCTCATATGGGCAACCGGTAGCGACGATAAATAAACGTAACACACATAAACAATACACTTTTATGCATCGCGTTTCATAACAACTTATGGTTTTTGTAGATATTCAGAAGAAAATGCACCTAAGCCGGCTAGAAAATCCTCGTCGTAGACTATTCTAGTAGTTTTTATAGCATTTCCCAATATTATACATATATAATGACAACAGATTTATATCACAGACTGTAAAATGCTACAGAAAAGAAACTAAATGCATTACCTGTAATCAAAATATCTACGCCAGGTACATCATTTATTGTTACTTCATTAATTTATAAAATATATCCCCATACGGCTAGAAACTATTTATCGCGGATTTCTGATTTCCACTGTTTGACCAATTTCATTGTACTACTGGAAATGCAACTGGATATTGGAAGAACTCTCACGTAGTTATTGTGTCGCGCTAAGCTGGTTCGTTATCAAGCTTTTATTGTTTGTGATCTACCATCCATGTGTTTTACGTTTATTTATCGTCGCTACCGGTTGCCCATACAGTACCGTAGCCAGAGGCATATTTCAACCGAGGCAATCTAGAGTGGTCCGGGGGCATGTTCCCCCTTAAAATTGTTGGGGCATAGAAGCAACTTCCTGTGTTTTCTGATTCAATGAGTGATACACCTATAACTATGTACTGACCATTCAGCTCTCTAGCAGTCAACATTTTATACAGCAAAGGGATATATTTTTTGCATTTTATTTATTTCAATTTTCTCCTTTTTTTGCTTTGGAAACCGAGGAAACTGCCTCGGTGTGCCTCAGTATGGCTACGGGCCTGCCATATGAGCGACGCCTCCTGAAGGGAGTTATTTTAGAATGTTGGAGAATAGTGCAATGATACAGATAAATACCCATTCCAGAGTCTCCTCTGGGTCTTTTACGTGCACGGTGTAAAGCACCGACACGAGACCTCGGTTTATAGTCCAATCTGAATGACTGTTAATTTCATTAGTGTCAGACGGGGGATCGAACCTGCGATCTCTGGATTACAAGTCCAACGTGTTAGTTGTTGTAGTTGTATTATAGTGGTACTGTATTTATATGTGTATCCATGTTGTACTTGTTGTATTTGCTTTATATGTGTACGTTATTTGTATTATATACTAGAGGACAAAGAAAACGCACACCTACATTATATGATTATTATTACATATACTAGAGGACAAAGAAAACGCACACCTACATTATATGAGTATTATTACATATACTAGAGGACAAAGAAAACGCACACCTACATTATATGATTATTATTACATATACTAGAGGACATAGAAAACGCACACCTACGTTATATGATTATTATTACATGAAATCGAAATACACATCTTTATTACAAGACACAAACTGAACAACTAAATATATTCCAAAATGTTTAAAACTATGTATTTATATAGTTATTGTTTTTCAAGTTTATCCGAAGTATGCCATTTCTATGTCCTGGTTTGTTATACAAATTTACTTTAGCTCGATTGCGAAACAAGTTCATTCAACTTATATTAATCACTCTCGAGACCTCATTCCTGATGGAATCCATCGCTACGAGAGAGAGAGAGAGAGAGAGAGAGAGAAAAGGCAACGTGGAATTTAAATGCCTTGCCTAAGGGCACACATATAACGGCTCCAGCTGTGCTCGAACTCCGGACCGAAGCGAACTCACATACACTGCTGAGTTTTCTATGTCCTCTAGTATATATGTGAGATCTCGTAGACTGTATATGGTACGATAGGAACAATACCATTGAATATTTGTATTGCATGTCACCGCCACGTTATTGTCTGTTTATGGATTTTGAATTGATGTGTATTCTTGCTGCTAGAGAGCCATTGTTATACAATGCCCTTTGGCTATGTAGGCTTACGTGTGGGAAACAGTTGGTCATAAATGTTGTTTTGCTATATCAGTTCTTGCAGAATTTCACTAATACATTTTCGCATAGGAAACCATAGATTTACAATTGAAACTGGCCGTTGGAGTCAACCATACACCCCTCATGATCAACGTACGTGTCCAAAAGTGCCTCCTTAATGACATTGGTTGGTGATGAGATGCACTACCTCCTCGTCTGTCCATTTTTCACAGATAGTTTGCAAGGCCTAATATCCTGAATTATGAGCAGAGCGGAGCTGAGCTGAGCTGAGCTGAGCTGAGCTGAGCTGAGCTGAGCCGAGCCGAGCCGAGCCGAGCCGAGCCGAGCCGAGCCGAGCCGAGCCGAGCCGAGCCGAGCCGAGCCGAGCCGAGCCGAGCCGAGCCGAGCCGAGCCGAGCAGAGCAGAGCAGAGCAGAGCAGAGCAGAGCAGAGCAGAGCAGAGCAGAGCAGAGCAGAGCCGAGCCGAGCCGAGCCGAGCCGAGCCGAGCCGAGCCGAGCCGAGCCGAGCCGAGCCGAGCCGAGCCGAGCCGAGCCGAGCCGAGCAGAGCAGAGCAGAGCAGAGCAGAGCAGAGCAGAGCAGAGCTGAGCTGAGCTGAGCTGAGCTGAGCTGAGCTGAGCAGAGCAGAGCAGAGCAGAGCAAGAGTCAGAGTCCATCACACTCATTAATTGAAAACCAATGTGTACAGCTAAGTACCAATTGGATATTACAGTAATTTAGTAATTATAAGATGAGAAAGTGGATGCAAATTGATAACATGCTGTATAATGAAAACAACGATAAAAACATAGAAAACCAATTAAGAATACTTCCATACATTTAGGGAATATCTAGGGGCAGTAGCTACCCTGCGTCTCTCATTACAGTATACGCAATTAGTGGGAGCGGTATATATCGATAATTGATCAAGTCTATGTATTCGTCATTAGTGGGCACAAAGTAAGAAACGCATGATCAATTTTATATATATCTTATCACTTCATTAAAATAATGTTGTTGAACAGTTCACGAAAACATGCAATCAAGTATTTGATGCAAAATGTGATCGTGTACACTACTAAGTTTAAACTATTTTACGATTGCGAAGCAAGTTCTAACAACTTATATTAATTACTCTCGGTGGCTCGGATGAAAGCGTATATGTTGTCATTCGTGTGGGAGGAAACCGGGGTACACGGAGAAAACCCACCTGTCCGATCTAGCGACCATCGTACCATCTCACATACTTCCCGGTCCGAAGATTGAACCCGGGTTGCATTGGTGAGAAGCGAGTGCGCTAACCACTGCGCTAATCGGACAGCGGAATACACTACTAGTATTTCGACATGGAGAGAGGGTATATTGTTAGTGACGGTTTCAGATTAAAGCGACATTACATCGCAAAAGGCCAAACAAATGTATTGTTCACGTATAAATGCATTGCTACTACAAATTCTTCCGAATACACTCGAACACAAATATTGAATTAATCAACAGTGTGTTTGTTGTCTACAAACTTCAAAAGTGAATGTAGGAATTCATATACCAGTCACCCACGCTCCTGAATTGACATGTCTTTGTCATTGTAGTCAACACTAATCGCGTGATACTATCGTTTAGAGATACTAAACTTAACTAAGATTAGTGTACACATAAATATGCATAGGCACAAATGTGAAATATAACGGTAATTCTGAACCATAAATCTTGTTATTCGGGATACACAGGTTGTATTACGCATGCAGGTCGACCCTATTTACATTATTTTGTTATGTCAACAAACCGCGTATTCGACGCTTGTTTATTAGTTGAAATTTTCAGTTTTTGAGGCAAATATTTGTAAATAAATTATATAATATAAAGGAAATTATATTCTGTATAAATTTGCGCTTTCACTGATGTTCGCTTTAAAAATATGTGATTGCTTTCAAATAGTATACATATACACAAACTGCACACTAGTTTAGTTATACACCAAATGAAATGCAACGAATATTATGTGAAACGATTATAATCTATAAGAAGGAAATGGGTCGGGTCACAAGTTCTACCAATATTAGAGACGTTATCCGCTCACTGGCCTAATGCCATAAAACGAATAAGCTCTCAATTATGTTAGAGCAGCCCCATTATGTAAGATTAAGTGTCTGCATATTTACAGAGATATATGGAGTCAATGTCTGCTAGTAGTTGGTGCCTACTTATCAATGGAGTTGATATATCATACCACTGGAAGGGTTATTGTTGACATTATTCTTCGTTGGAATCAATTTGTACCTTGAAGTTAGTTGTCACTGGCATCTTATTAATATATATGACCAATTATGGAAATTTCCGTTTATTTCATCAAAATCCGACCATTATTATGCGAATTAGTGATTCATCGGTACTATAAATAATAGTCTCCGTATCTAGTTAATCCCACAGCCGGATCTGTAGTCCAGTGGTAACACGCTGGACTGGTAATCCATGGATCGCAGGTTCCAAATATATCCAATTATGAGGTATTTAGTTCAAATTTGTGACTTACTTAGATCATCCTTGGAACAGCGTAAGCTGTAAGACACGCCTTTTCTAGCGACGAACACTGCCTAACTCTGCGAATGACCCTAACCGTGAATGCGCATGTCCGTTGCATATTATTAGTTGGGAACCGTCTGTAACAGGATGGACCGGCAAAGCTTGATCACAATACTCAGCTAGACACAATCAACACTCAGTACAATAGTTATAAGTTTAATAACAATGATGAATTATTTATATAATGATGATGATGATAATGAAAATAAATGGATGATACTATGAAAATGCACTAGAAATATGCATTCTTAACAAACACCACTTCACTTCAATCTATACCATTCCTTTAACGTTCACTAACGTTAAGCATTGCACCACTGTTCGTGTGATTGACTGATACACTATTGTCTACTTAGGCGTAAACACAAATAAAGAAAAATACGTTCCGTGATGATTGGTCAAGACAAATCCAATCCTTGACTACGATGTTCCCGTTCTGGCTCCTAGTAGTGTTGGATTCCTTGAGCTATCTTCAAGGGCACCAAGAACATCGCGTTGTGAGGGTTGTGGCGACACACGCTCCAATGACCAACACAATCTCGCCTCCGGGGATATACCACGTCCGGGACCAACACAGTCACGATAGATCCGGGAACTCACTTCCGGGCACCGATAAATCACGTTTAACACCGGGAATACACGTCCGGGGGATGAATTACGTTCCACGCCGGGAATACACGTCCGGGGGATGAATTACGTTCCACGCCGGGGGATGAAGCTTAAATATATATAACATATGGAAAATACTATGTAAGTTCCTATACAGTCACGTGCTATAAATGCACTAATAGTATACTGGCTATACTATTTCAGTCACCAAATGTCACACTTGTTACCTCCCTTACATTTACATGGTTCGTTTCAACGTTCGTTTATAACAATCGATCGTAGTGAATGAAAAGTATCTCAATGATATGCATATATCTGTACAAATTATGTAAATGCAGCCAATGACCTTAATCATTAACAATTTCAATTACCAATACAAATGTATGAACAATAACTCAAGTTGTATTGTACCACGTGCTATGCACCACGTGCTACTGACCACATTATATGCACCACGTGCTACTGACCACGTGCTATGCACCACGTGCTACCATCCACGTGCTACTGACCACGTGCTTCAACTCCATTGAATACACGGTCATATATAACAAGTACAATCATTAAACCATCATCTACTGTCAGTAATAGTTAAGTATGGAGCCGTGATAATAGAACCACATCCACATACAGCAATAGCGTTCCATAATTCCATATTGTAACAAATAATCTTTCCAACAACTTATAGTTGCTTACAATAGGACTGTATTATTATTAATCCGTAAGCATAACCTCCAATAACATGTTACGGCTACGGCATACCATATAACATATTTATCAACAAAAATATTTCCCACAAAGGTTCGATACTACATAATCTCGACGTAAATTATGGCTAACAACATAGAGCTGAACCGCTAATCACAACTTGCGAAAACGGTCACTTGCTGTCCTAACAATAGTTATATTTACGACATTGTACAAAATGTTCAATTGCTATACTCAAACGCAAAAGAAAGTGTGCACGTTTCTTTTTATGATAGCTATAGTTATGTCGGTTATAAATCTTTCATATGTGTAGCACGTGAAGCACGCCCGTCACTGTGTTGAAAAATGGCTACATCGGTCAGGAATGTGTCAGTATTGTTACGTAACGTCCCTATACAAGCGTTTTGCACGATTTGTCCGTGCAATGTCTGGACAAATGTGAAATCTGTCAAATAATATCTCATTACTTTCTTACAACATCTAAGAGTAAGAAAAACACACAGCAATTTGAATATTTTCAAAACTCGCCACGCCATGCGTCAACGTATTGAAGCTTTGATGATGCTTAGCAGAGGTGACTCCATCGATATTGTTTCACACGCATTTAATTGCTACAGAAACACAGTAAGTAAACTTCGTGCCAGGTTCCAGCAAACAGGAACAGTTGCCGATCGTCCTCAAACCGGCAGGCCTCGTGTAACTGACGTCAGATTAGACCGTCATTTTGAACTGACGCACACCAGGCGTCGTTTCCAAAGTGCTACCGCTACAGCGAGGCAATAACGGTATTAGCAGGGACACAGTTCTGAGGCGTCTGTGTCATTGTGTTCGGCCTATCAAACCTAGACGGGCTTACGTTGGTAATGTACTCGACGTCATCGCGTTGCTCGTTTGAACTGGGCACGGCTTCATCTCCGTTGGCAAAGACGTCAGTGGGATAGAATTGTCTTTTCCGATGAATCTAGGTTTAATCGGAGTCATCATGATTGGAGGGTGAGGGTATTTAGGAGAGGGGGCGATTTGCTGACGCTTGTGTTGTAGAGATAAACAGGTTTGGCGGGGGCAGTGTTATGGTTTGGGGTGGGATCATGGGAAACAGGAAAACTGATCTGGTTATTGTTAATGGCAATCTTAATGCAGCCGAGTACATTAACCAGGTGTTAAGACCAGTAGCTGTTCCATTCGTTAATCAGCATGCACCCACAACATTGATGCACGACAATGCACATCCCCATACGGCATAGCTAACGCAGCAATACTTAAATGCAAATGGCGTTAACGCCTTACCTTGGCCTGCCGTTTCTCCTGACCTCAACCCAATCGAGCATATCTGGGATGTTCTTGGTCGTAGAGTTAGGTCAAGACATGTCGTCAACAATTTGCAGGACCTACAGAATGCTCTGCAGATGGAATGGAACAACATACCTACACACGTCGTACAACGTTACGTCAATTCCATGAGACGCCGTATTGTACAGGTTATCCGACAAACTGGCGGCCATACCCGGCATTAATCAAATAATCACAACAAAACCATTGAGAGAGCTGCAAAACGTGAGTATACTCACAATAACACCAATATCACAGTTTGTGTATTTTTCATTTTGACCTGAAACACATGTAACAGAAATCTGGGCATCTATAGTAACCGCTATTTTTAAAAATATTATTTGGGTTTGTAGGCAATTGAATAAGCTAAACAGTGGTACCAAACATCATACAATTTCTATTATGGATATAAGAAATATTAATAAAAACCTCTATGCACACTTTCTTTTGCGTTTGAGTATATAAAGACAATTTTAACAAATGTTTCACATACCTCGCATCCGAGTAAAAAATAAAAAGGTCCTTCGCCCTGTCCAAGTCAAATGTGTGTGCCCCGATATAATCAGAACGTCATTCATATATAAGTTTATTATTACAAAGGCATCATGCCTATCAGTATACATGCATACAACATATTATTACATAACATATCAATGGTGACACAATTTGTACATATACTCTGACACACAGTGAGAAGAATAGGTTATTGATGGTAGTATAAAGTATTTCTTTTTTCAAAGCTTTTACATATATACATCAACAAGTTTCTAACAATACACGAACTAGTAGCTTGTAGCAACTCCTTGAACTTTAATATGTTCGGTCTTTTCCAATAATATCTTTTTATATAAAGAATTCTAATTTCATGATACAGAGGGCATTCTAGCAAAAAGTGAAATTCATCTTCTACACTATTACATAATTGACAGTTGCGATCATCTATCGGAATCTTTTCTGGTTTATGCCATCTACCTGATTCAATTTCTAATCTATGGGCTGATACTCTCAATCTAGTATATGCTATCCTGAATTTACGAACATTTATAATATCTAAATAAGGTTGGAAACAAAAATCAGAAAATAATCTATAAGTACGAGCTCTTGTTGAGTTTTCTAACTGGCTATTCCAGTCTTGTAAATAATTATCATATAGCCGTTGTTTAAAAGTTGCTAAAAATAGGTCTGTATCTCCTACTCCTTGAACAATCCATACGTGATTAAAACCTAATGACTGTAATACATTTCGTACATTTCGTGCCCAAGTTTTTTTGTGTGGATACAATTCTAAGTCATGTAACATCATTTTATAGATAACACTAACATATTTAACATCATCACATTGTAAAACTTTAAACCAATATCGCATAATTGCATACAATCTTTTAATAAGTAATGTACATCTACCAGTTTCTCCATGCACAAAACTATTTTGTGTCTGTACACGTACACCGAGCAGTTGCTTACAATACTGTAAATGTACCTTTTCAATTGTAGCTATCTCATTGAAACCCCATATTTCACAGCCATAACTAAGAATTGGTGTAATGAGTTTATCAAACAAATCAAGAGAATGACTAACTAAAATATTAGGAAATTTAACTAAATAAGTTTTTAATTTGGACATAGCTTTTAAAGCTTGTCCAGCTAGTGCATCGTGTGTTGAGCTAAAAGAACCACCTGTGGTAAACACAATTCCTAAATAAGTAAACTGCTTTACAGTTTCAATTATGTCTCCATTATATGCAAACTGAACATTTCGTCTATTTGCCCCACCTTTCTTAAATATCATTATTTTTGTTTTATTTATATTCACAGTTAACTTCCACTTTTGACAATAATCATGCAATATTTCTAAACCTTTTTGCAAACTATTTTCAGATTCTGCAAATATTACTATATCATCAGCATATAATAACAAAAATAACTTAAGCATACCAACATCCACTCCATCATAACCATGTAGCATAAAATCCTCTTCAATATCATTCAAGTACATGGAGAATAGGAAAGGTGATAAACATTCGCCTTGTCTAACTCCCAAATAACATGTAAATTCATCACTTAATATGTTTTGATATTTAACTCTCGCTTTAACATGTGTATACATGGACTTAATAATGTTAAGAATTTTACCTCTAACACCTATTTTTAATAATTTGTACCACATTATATCTCTAACTACAAAATCGAAGGCTTTCATAAAATCAATGAAAGCTACATACAGTTTCCTATTGTTATTTAGCATATGATTTATTATTCCATGCAATATAAAGATGTTATCAATAGTTCCCATGCTCTTTCGAAAACCAGCCTGTGCTTCTATATAGACATTATACATTTCAGCCCAAGTAGTCAAACGATTGTTTAAGATTCTGGTAAATAGTTTTCCAAGCGTGCTTAATAAAGTTATACCCCTGTAGTTTCCAGTTTCATCAATATCACCTTTTTTATGCAGTGGAATAATAAAACCGTCAGTCCACATATATGGGAAATACCCAACATCGAATAATTTATTAAACAGACATTTTAAATACAACAGAAGTACTTCATTGTTGGTTCCATGTTTAAAGAACTCGTTTAATACAGCATCTGGACCAGCAGATGTTCCACATTTTAACTCTCTGCAAGCTTTAATAATTTCAATAGACATGATTTCTACATTCAATTCATTAAACATACAATTTAATTCTCCATTTAAATATCTATCATTAAAATACATAACATCTTCATCCGCTTGAAAAAATACAGATTGCGGATCATTTATTGACTTAAAATAATCAGCAAATTGATTAGTTGACAACACCTTAGATGTCCTCATGCCACATAACCCTTTTAACCGTTTCCAATATTCCTTCGCATTTTTTACCCTCATAGTCTCTAATTGTTTGGTTTGGCATTTATCACAATTATACTTCCTATTTCTAATAATATCCTTATATTCGCTTCTAGCTCGGACCATTTGCCTTCTATTTTCATTAGATTTATCATATCTAAAATCATTCAAGCACAAATAAAACTGATGTTGTCCCGCCTTACATTCATCATCATACCATGGTTTCTGCACATGAGTTGGTCTATTTATTTTATTTTTTGGACTATTGTTTCTTTTAAACAGTGGTGTGCATACCTGTTCTATAGTGCTATAAAATTCTTTCAAATTTATATCAACGTCATCCTTGTTTTCTACAGCATTTAAATTGTCACATAGGTATTGTAATTTGCTAGTAATATTATCGCTAGCTAATGTTTCCATGTACAAATCCTTCTTAGCATCATCCCATTTATATACAAATTTCACATGATCATTATTAATATCTGGTAAAGTATTTCCGTGGACATTTTCATCAATATGTGAATTAAAAACAAATTCCACAGCACAGTGATCAGATATAATATTTGAATCATGAACCACAAAAGATTTAATCTTATCAAATAATTCTGGTTTACATAAAACCATATCTATGACACTACTACCTCTTTCAGCAATACATGTATATTTCCCAATGTTTTTATCTAAACCAACTCAGCCATTTGCAATTCTAATACCAGTTGCTTTACAATAGTTCAATAATACTTTTCCACTATCCTTTACTGTTTTATCCTGGCTTATTCTAGGTAATTCATCATCCACAATATAATCGTCAGGTAACAAATCTACATTATAAAGGTACTCATTTTCCACATAGTCTGGTTTTTCACCAACTCTAGAATTTAAATCTCCAGTTATCAAATAATTACATTTTCCATCATATAAATTTTCAAAATAATACATATCACTAGCAATAATGTCAAATATATTTTGCTCCACAAACATCTCTCTACTACTGCCACCTGGGATATTATAACATAAGCACAATAATACATCATTCTCAAAACCAAATACATATCCCTTCAATTTTAGCCATATTATGCTATCATCCACAGTTTTTACAAACTCCACATGTTTATTTAAGTTTTGTGACACATAAATAATAAGACCACCACTGTCTCTTCTTGCACCTTTATGTTTTTCATTTCTATTTAAGACATACGAACTAAACCCATCTACATTTACATTAAAAATATCATTTGACCATGTTTCTGTGAAAAGTAAAATATCATTTCTTTGGAATAGTGTGTTCAAGTAATCAGAATCTAGCTTGTTATACTGTTTTCCAATCAAACCCTGTACATTTAACAAGCAAAATTTTATACTCCTATTCCCACTTTGATCCTATTGTGTATCAGCAGTTCTTCTCTCTGTGTGATCTATACCTGTATTGCTTGTCACGTGCTGGCTGTTACTCCGGTTTACCCGACTCCTATTTATAGATGTCGCGCTCCGCGAAGCGGGTCGCATGTGAATCTTGTCGCTACCTGAAACAAAACTTGAGCTGTTTTTTGAGTTTATATTCTGTGACTTTACACTATTTCTACTTCGGGACTCGGATTTATTTGCTGCTTTAACAGGTAAGCTATTGTTTAGCAATGCACTATTACGACCTCGCATTTGGACATGTTCTATTTTGGGATCACCCTGATCACGTGACACTTGTATATGTCTAGCTGTAGGTGCGAAATCTTTGTTTACTTTTTGCACTGAATTAAAAACATCGTCGTCACTTGTATCATTTTCGATCACAGTTTCCTTTGAGTATATGCGAGACCTTAGCAATTCAGCCGATCTTTTCAATGGTTTGCTAGGCCACTCTTCTAGTCTGTTGTGATTCATTACATCAAACCAATCAGATATATATACACCCCAGAATACCAACCACTAGATATTTTCCCGAGATGCATGCATAATCCGTGAATTTAATATCACGCTATCTTGCTTTAGTAATACATCATCGAGGCCTGACCGAGGGGTTTATAACGTTTTGTCAATCAGACAAAAGTTTAATTATTTCACGCGGTTCGATTAGAAATAGCGTGACATTTTTGTCTATCCGCGGAACGCATTGCAAAGGGTGATTATGAACATTGGTCAGGTGTAGCGATGCGTAAATATACGCGTACGTGTAAAGGATATGTGTTGTAACTGGTCATTCTACCAGACGACTTCGCACAGTACACGTCTTGTTTATATATCGCAGCCGTTTACACATTTAAATAGAAGAAATGGAAAGTGAACGTCAGCAGCAGGCGGGTCAACACGCCTTACTTTCTCAGCTAGAGACAATGATAAATTTGAAGCATTTGAGCAACGTGTCAGCGCTACACAGAGAGAAATGTCGCAGTCACAGATTTCTGCAATCAAGGAAAATCTCGGACATGTAGAAAATTATACGTTCAAGAAGAAAGGGCACGAGCAACAGTATAAAGTGAATTGTCAAGTTCTCGATAAATTACACCAGGCTGAGGGATTCTTAAAAGAGGCTACACAGAATTCCCAGAATGACGCTGCTGATACTGCTATCAACAACATTGTTCTTCATCGTCAGAAATGTATCAAGCTGGCAGATTCGTCAGAGCACGGTTGGAAGGTCGTCAACGAATACGAGGCTCATCCATTAGCCGAAAATTCCGACGACGAGAAAAAGATTCACAGGGCTCAAATACAAGCCGACAGGAATGCTCGACTAGAGCGACGAACGAAAACCAGACGTTTTCTTCCGTATTCTAAATCCGGTACATCAACCAGCGCTTCGATTGAGAATATGTCCAGAAATCACGCACCTATGACGAACAGGAAACCTGGTCTTTGTTTCCGCTGCGGGAAACCTGGTCACTGGAGGCAGGAATGTCGGGTGCTACACGTGGAGTCTCAGTTTGACAAGAATGTACAGATAAGTAAACTCAGTTATTTCAAATTGTTCAGAAGCTATACAATCTGTTACATTTGCTACTGATTTGCGGCTAGTTTCGAACTTGTGTGAACATGCAAATGACACAACCAGCTCTGATAAATCTTTTGTTGCACATATTGGGGAGGCAGAATCTCCGTTGGGTAGACTGGAGATTTGCTCAAAGCACTGGCAAGAGGCAGGGGCGGGAGATTATATCTTAGACATAGTGATGAATGGCTATAAGTTGCCGTTTAAATTGGTTCCTGAATCAGTTGAATTGAAAAACAATAAGTATGCACGTGACAAACCACAATTTGTTTCTAATGAGATTCGAACCCTTCTGTCCAAAGGCTGCATTGAGGAAGTCACGACCGCTCCACTGGTAGCAAACCCGCTTACAGTAGCTATTAATCGCGCAGGCAAAGAACGTTTAGTTTTAGACTGTAGGCATTTAAATCTGGATTTGTTTAAAGGCCTGCAGTTTGACCCCGTCCAATTGTAAAGATTTATACTTTACTACCTGTTCCATGTGATTAGTGGCTTGTATCAACAATGTAGCAGTACATTCAGTATAATTTGGCGTATGTAGGTATTTTCTAACGGTTAATATGCACGATCACTCTGTGAGCTGAGAATTAGTCAAAATGAGGCCCTGACAATTTAAGTAAACGTATATTATTGATTGTAAAGAAAATTGATAGTTATGAGTATTCAAACTACATAATCCAGATCAGCCCAGGGACATAGATTACATGTTATGTAGGTGCCTCATCAGCCGTAGCGTAATCACTGAGACTGATAATTTGTATGCATGTATATAATATATGTGTATGGGCGGAGGCCTTGAATTACGAATAAACTGTTAAACTGATCAGGATCTATGTTGTTTGTAAGGTCGGAGTTTCGTCACTTTCATATTCTGTTCTGTCACTTTCATGTATCATCTGGTTTAAAAAGGCCGCCAGATTATATGTATGTATATAATATGTATGTATTTATATGAATAAACTATATGTGTTCGTTATATGGTAACCTTCATACTTCATTTAATTATATATCTACAGTATTATTCGCAAGTTTTCTGTTATATTTTAAATATTTCTCTGTGTCAGTGTGTGTTTACCGATATTGATGCTACATAATAATCACAGTGAATGCTATGAGTACATGTATAATATTATAATTATAATCTCTTGAACATACGAGTATTACACATATTCTGCCGATTTCTACAAGATGCCATTGAGTAAAATAACAATGTATGTAACTGATGAGCAGAGAAAAGAATTGCTGACTTTCTTGCAAAATAAGAACTGGGACGTAGAGATGGAAATAGAAGAAACAGCCACCGCCATGCCCGTTGCAGAGGCTGCTTACGTACCTCCCCCTATGCCTCAGCATGCTGAAGGTGTTGCTGAGTGTCCACTGTGCTTGTGTTCCCCTTGCATAATAAATGAACAGAACAAACAACTTTGGTGGCCTGCTAATAATCGTCCACCGCATAATCTAAATTCACATGAGAGAAAGCTTCTATACAGGAGGTTTTGGGCAATGCTATATAATTGTGGCGCATGGAAAGATGTCAGATATATAGAGAGAAAAGTAGCGGCTAGAAGAGGAGACTGTACTTGGCATAAGAGGGAACTGATGCCTGAATGTGTGGTACAGCAATGCAGGAACTGGCTGCCTAACCCGCGCAACCAGCCTTATTTGGGCCATAAGTGGAGTTGAATTGTTTATACCAGTTGTAAGTACTATAAAAATACAGAACTTCAATTTCAGCAATTTATAACCTCTGATATGTACGTGGGTCATAATAGATATAAGTGGTGCTCATGTATTAGATGTATACCATGCAGGGCCTCGCATGTGGCAAATATGATGTGCGTCGACCGTCAGATTTGTACCACTATTCCTCGTGTGTTTAGTGCGTCGACCGTCAGATTTGTACCGCTATTCCTCGTGTGTTTAAGGTCAAATATAGGTCAACCTGCAGGCCTTTAAATACAAATGCAGTTTTGAAAATCATTCAACAGCACGAGAAATGTTTTCAAAGGGGGACTTTTTGTTTAGTTTCGATATTAAAGGGGCATATCATCATGTTATGATTTATCCTGAACATACAACTTATCTGGGATTCGCATGGACAGAAAATGGGATTACAAGATATTTTGTTTTTAAAGTTTTACCATTTGGTATTTCCACGGCTGGATTTGTTTTCACAAAATTGTTACAGGTTTGTGTTAAAAAATGGAGAAACATGGGTTTCAAAATCATTTTATTTTTGGACGATGGTCTAGGAGGCGCCAGTAGTTTTGAAACGGCCCTCAGTAGTGCTCAATACATTAGACAAGACCTGTTAGACTTTGGTTTTTTGTTAGCAGAGCATAAATGCCACTGGCTACCTTGTTTGCACGCGGTTTGGTTAGGATATAGTTGGAACATGTCAGAGGGTATCTTGAAAGTTACAGAAGAAAGAATTAGTCGCGCCGAACAAAGTTTGTGTGCTATGGTAGAAAAAGTAATCTCTGGGTCAGTCATTATACCGGTCAGACAGATAGCCTGTTTAATAGGCCAGGTAATCTCTATACAGAGCGTTCTTGGAGATATAGCAAGATTACGTACTAGGTCATTGTACGATTGCATTGTTAGCAGAACTAGTTGGAATGCCCCGGTGCAAGTCAATCCTGAAGCTTTGACTGAACTCGTTTTCTGGAAAGAAAATTTGAGAATGCTGAATAAAAGTGATATAGGTTTAAGATCTGTTGATCAGGCATACGTCTCTGTTGACGCCGGTGTAGTTGGATCCGTAGAATATGCCAACGTCTTTGTTGACGCCAGTGGAGCTGGATTTGGTGGTTACATAGAGGGATATCCAGACAGTAATGTTATTGGTAGTTGGTTGAGTCACGAAAGCATTACGAGCTCAACTTGGAGAGAGTTGGAGACTGTTTATCGAGTTATGCAGAGCTTCGTCATACATGTGCATGGTAAACACGTCGTGATGCATACAGACAACAAAAACGTAAGCTCAATTTTAAAAATTGGTAGTAAAAAAGCCAAAATTGCAAGATATTTCATTAAAAATAAACGATATATGTTCTGATAACAATATTGCTTTGTTTCCGAGATGGCTACAAAGGGAAGACAACTCGGTGGCGGATTATCTTAGTCGTTGTTCTGATAGTGATGATTGGTCAATTTCAGATTATGTTTACAAAACGTTGTACGAAAAATGGGGACCACACACTGTGGATAGGTTTGCATGTCATTACAATACAAAATGTAGTATATTTAATTCTAGGTACTGGTGTCCCGGAACGTCAGGCATTGACGCTTTCGAGCAGAAATGGATCGGAGAAAACAATTGGCTTGTTCAGCCACCAATATTGATATCGAAGTGCATTGAGAAAGCACGGGTCGAACATTGTTCTTGTACTATCGTGATGCATCGATGGCAATCCGCACCATTTTGGCCAAAACTGTTCCCGTGCGGTAACAGGGCAACATTCATAAATGATGTTGTTTATTTTCAGCCAGGGCGTTTGACAAAGAGAGGAAAAGGCAAAAAACGGAATATTTGACGGCAGGTCATTGTCGTTTGGCTTCGTTGCCGTAAAAATGATATAGTTTGTACTGCTTTGATGCCATAAGAATTGTATATTTTGTATATGCGTAATCGCAGGTATTTGTTCTTCAGGCCTAAGGTTGGAGCAATGTATTACCGAGGAGGTCAAGAAGTCGGGGATTACTGATAGCTCGTTTGGTGATCTTACCAAGAAGATGGCTGGTTTCCTAGTAAACTCCAAAAGTGACAATACAATAAAGAAATACTATTACTACTTCCAAAAGTGGGAACAGTTTGTATATTCGAAAGGAGGTCAGTCTATACCAGCTTCACCTATTGTCGTTTGTCTATATTTGACAGAACTCTTAGACAAGAAATATTCGGATAATGTTATTTCGTCAACAGTCTATAGTATTAAATGGGCGCACTCTTTGAAAAATCTACCAGATCCAACATATAATTTGTTTGTAAAGAACTTGCTTGATGCAGCGAAACGTGTATCTTCTAAATCGGTTAATAAAAAGGACCCTATTTCTACACAAATGTTAATAGAACTATGTGAAAAGCACGTTAAATCAACAGATGTCTTATTAATAAGGGACTTGTGTATGATTCTGTTAGGATATTCAGCCTTCCTTAGGTACGATGAAATCAGAAATCTTCATTGCAATGACATCAAGTTTTACGAAGATCATTTTTGTATATTTGTACGCAGATGCAAAACTGACCAATATCGTTTTGGTAACGAAATTGTTGTATCAAAAGGTTTTACCGTTGCATGTCCATATGTGATGCTTCAAAGTTATTTAAAATGTTCTGGACAGACTGTAGAGAGCAATCAATTTTTATTCAAACCTTGCTTTAGATCAAAAGGTAAAAGCAGTCTTATTTATAAAGATAAACCCTTAAGTTACACAAGGGCTAGAGAAACTTTGTTACTTAGGCTAAGAGATGTTGCAGGGGATTTAAATTTGGGTTTTCACTCTCTTCGCTCAGGGGGCGCTATAACAGCCGCTAATTCAGGAGTAAATGACCGCTGTTGGAAAAGACACGGCCGGTGGAAGAGTGATTCTAGTAAAGATGGCTATGTAGCTGATTCTTTAGATAGTAGGCTTTCAGTTTCCAGGCATTTGAAATTGTAAACTACACCAGCCCGCTCTTTTTAATTCTAAAGCACTCCCGTCTGGTCATGCATATGGTGTTTGTGTTTCTTATTTGAGTAGAGCAAAGACTAATTATTTCACGCGGTTCGATTAGAAATAGCGTGAAATATTTGTCTATCCGCGGAACGCATTGCAAAGGGTGATTATGAATATTGGTCAGGTGTAGCGATGCGTAAATATACGCGTACGTGTAAAGGATATGTGTTGTAACTGGTCATTCTACCAGACGACTTCGCACAGTACACGTCTTGTTTACTTTATGCTCAAATTATTTTATATACATATTCACAATGATAGCATACGTCTACGCAGATAAAATGAGGTCCGACATTGGGCGATCTGACACCAAAATGACAAATGGACACAGGTTTCTCAGAGCAAATACATTAAAAAAAACAAAACAAAAAACAACAAAAAAAAACAATGTATGATCTCTATGTTTTTCCTGGGCGAGTCGGTTCGCATGTGCGTGCTTAGATTGGTATTCTGTAAAATAAGTTGCACTTATTAACTTGTATACCGGGCAAGAGACGTATGCTATTATTTTAGTGTGACCAAAATATTTCATTTCGGTGCATTTTGCATCCAGTTGTATATTGTGCGGCTGCAAATACTTCACGCTTCTAATAAACACTCCCGTATGGTCATGCATATGGTGTTTGTGTTTCTTATTTGAGTAGAGCAAAGACACGGGAATAATAACTATGTCATTTCTGACCCGAATTGGATAAACTTTACATGTGCGTTTATGTTTTTTCTAATGTAGAAAACAATACGCTAAGGTTTAAAAGAAAACTCTAGCAATTTCGGCATAAACACGAAATTTATAAAAGATGATGCTATATCTTAGCATACAAACATTGATAAAAAGAGGCCCGTCTCTCAACTTTGTGACACCCTCATATGAACAGACGGATATGTAGTCCAGTAGTAACATGCTGGACTGGTAATCCAGGGATCGCAGGTTCGATCCCCCGTCTGACCATAATAAAATGAACAGTCTTTCAGATGGGACGTTAAACCGAGGTCTCGTGTCAGTGCTTTACACCGTGTACGTAAAAGAACCAGAGGAGACTCTGGAGTGGGTCTCTGTCTGTATCATTGCCCTATCCTCCAAAATCTAAAATAACTAATCTCGTCAGGAGGCGACGCTCATATGGGCAACCGATAGCGACGATAAATAAACGTAAAATACATAGTTAATCCCAGGGCCTGGTAAGAAACGTGTTCAATCTACTCGGTTGATACACACGCATGGAAATTGCGTACATTGAATGATAGTAGGCTGTTGTTATCTCGCCAACACGGTGAGACGAATTGGTTCTATGGATGACATATTGGTCTTTGTAAGAAGGGACTCGGAACAAGCGACATTTGTGTATGTTAAATTCATTGTATTGTTGAATGATTTGTAGTATTTAGGTTTATGTAGATATTTGAATATTTGTCTAAGATGTTTGTCTGAACACGTAGCCGAGATATATGTGTAACGATTAACTTAATGCAGTGTTGATGTATACATCTTTTTCACGGCCTATGAAAACATTGTGCAAATAGTCAAACACACTTATAAGGTATTAACTTGGCCGCCATTTTGATTGGCACGTTTTATGAACGGCAATTTCAGGATTTTACTAGTAATTCTTTAATTGCAATAACGTAATTAATTTGTGTTTGTTAATATCATAATTGGTATGCTTTTAAAGGTATTGAAATGCATTTTTTAAATATTAGTTTATAATTTTTGACAATGAACTTTTTAGATTTTATAAATTATAGGAACTTAACTTGCATCTATTTTTGAAAGTCTATTTTCACAGTGGAAATAAATATTAAGCTATTATTTAGTCGTTAGTTATTCGACATTAATTTAGTGAAATGATATATCAAATATGCCCATTGATAGCTTTCCAACAACGTACGAACCATGGTTTATAGGATGAAAAATAAATATTTTATGAAGAAAAGAAAATTACGCTACTATACAATATATATATTATCTGGGCAACGTTGTCAAACAAACTGTCAGCCGCAGTAGGAATGATGACGTCACGTGAGGACTATGTATTAAAGTTCATATTTATCATAACAATTCTAGTTGGACTGGTTATCCAGGGATCGCAGGTTCGATCCCCCGCCTGACCCTAATACAATTAACAGTCTTTCAGATGGGACGTTAAACCGAGGTATCGTGTCGGTGCTTTACACCGTGCACGTAAAAGAACCAGAGGAGATTCTGGAATGTGTCTCTGTCGGTATCATTGCACTATCCTCCAAAAGTCTTAAATGACTAATCTCTTCAGGAGGCGTCGCTCATATGGGCAACCGGTAGCGACGATAAATAAACGTAAAACACACACACATTCTAGTGGAAGTCGTGATAGCGCTGTGGATGCGCGTTCGCTTCAGGTGCGAAAGGCCCGGAATTCGAGTGCCGCTGGAGCCGTTACGAGTGTGCCCATAGGTAAGGCATTTAAATTCCAAGTTGTCTCTTCTCTCCATCGTGGCGATGGATTTCATAAGGAATGAGGTCTCGAGAGTCATTAATATAAGTTGTAAGAACGTGTTTCACAATAGAGCTAAAATAAATGTGTATAAACTAACACTCGTGCCAAGTCTGTGTGTATTTATACATTGAGCTGTATCTTATATCCAAGTGTATCGGTAGCTGGTGTCGTGTTTGATATATTAAAAGTTCTAGGGATGGCAACGAATGGTGATTGTGATATTCGAATATTCGGAATTTCTCCAACTTTCGATTTCCACTTTACTCTTGCATCGCTGACAGGTAACACCGTTCTATTGAAATTGGTGGCATGTTAGAATTATGTAAACGTGAAGTCTACTGTCGGCGTTTTAAATATGCGGCTTGTGTTGATTGATAAACAACTCCGCTTGTTAACTTCATGGATTTGTGAAAATAAAAGTTCGCTCTCTGAATGGGGATAAGTTTGAAGAAATAAAACTAATTTAAATTACAACAATTTTAATTAGTGAACACAATCTCCGTCACCACCATTCTAGGGGTTTACAGTGGGGATCCATTTTTTCTAGCAAGTACGATTTTAGTTCGTCCGATACTATTTATACATTGAGCTGTATCTTATATCCAAGTATATCGGTGGCTGGTGTCGTGTTTGATATATTACCATGGACTGATAACTAGTACAGATCCGGAAGAAAAAGGGATAATTAGATCTGAGTAGACTGAGGGCATACTATTCATCAATATTGTATTCGTGTCGTGCACGAACCAGAAGCCTTGGAAATGACAGCTCAGTAGCCTTGATCTGTGTTGTGATTTTACGTTTATTTATCGTCGCTACCGGTTGCCCATACTTATGAGCGACACCTCCTGAAGATATTAGTCATTTTAGATTTTTGGGGGATATTGCAATGATGCAGACAGAGACCCATTCCAGAGTCTCGTCTTGTTCTTTTACGTGCACTGTGTAACGCATTGACACGAGAACTCTGTTTAAAGTCGCATCTGAAAGACTGTTAATTTTATTAGTGTCAGAAGTGGGATCGAACCTGCGATCCCAGGATTACCAGTCCAACGTGTTAGGCATTGAACTACATATCCGTCTATGGCATTGACCGGGTACTGCTTCAACGATAACAGTTTGTACCACGGACCGACTTGATGATTCTGCCATAGAATCGGACGTGTCAATGACTAGCGGTCGATGTACAGATTGGGCTAGCATCGAGTCCGCCGGTAGAAGACGGAACAATTCTGCACGTGACAGACGGCGGTATAAACTATCGCGTGCCGTTCTCTGCCGGAATCATTTCTTCTCTTGGAACGGCATAATTACTAGTAGTTAAGATCTACAAGTCTTAGAATTAAAATGAAATATTCGCTATAACCGGCATCATTAGCAGACGTGTATTTATTTTAGAAGCCTAATTTGATCTTATCTCTTATTTACAATACTCGCCTACGTACACCCGGACTCCACTACATCATATACTGTTATTGTGTGGTAACATAATTATTTTAGACCAATGTCCTTTTGTAAATAACGAGAATTTTGTTCAGGTTTTTATGTAAGTACATGTCTATATATTTATTTTACTTCTATTGTACAACGCCAGTGAATATACTATGTGTAAAATTAGACGTTTTATCAAATTAAACAGTTTCAGTTTACTGTATTCACTCATATGTTAGGATCTATTTTTCAAACTGGAATACGCTCATGAATAATAATAATTACTTTCTTATTCTATGTTACTATTATATATACACACCTATATATATAACCGTCTCCGTGGCCTATTAGTTAAGGCGTCCGCCTACGGAGCGACAGGTCGAAGGTTCGAATCTCGTCAGGCGTTCGTTCTGATATGGCATGTTGGTGAACCGCCATCTAGTTAAATATTGGTTACCGATTGCCTACCAGCATAGCATACAAGCATAGGATTCGGGAAGTACTGATCTTCATAAAAAGAGGTGTCTCATAAGTCAGAAATGGCTGGCCCTTTAAATAGGGGTCATGCTATAATAAACAAACACTTTACTTACATGGTATCCTCGACAGTGAAAGAAGCTATCCCTCGTGTCCATTCTGTAACACTAAGCAGGTATCTTTCTAGCGCCGGCGACAATGGTGTCGTCAACATATTTGCATATACCTGTTTCACTGGGTTATTCCCTGTCACCTCCAAAAACAAGCTTCACCCCCAGAGCATATGTTCGAATCCCAAGTGAGGAAGCTATCAAGTTGGTTTGCGGAAGGTAGGTGGTTCTATCCGTCTGGAACAATAACACGGCGTCACACATATGAAAAACACATCATAGTATTACGAGACTTTCATGGTGTACTAAGTGTATTTACAAAATAGGATTATTTACGACTCATGGAGCAAAGAGTAAAGGTCCAGTCTATTGAGAGACATCTGTCGGTTGCTTCCCCTGAATACTCCCTAAACGTAGATATATAGGTCCCATTAAACGTTTTCCTCTGTTTTTATCGTTGTTTACTGTTTACATTGCACAACATGCTAGAAGTTTGTTCCACTTTCGCTTCTTATCATTGTTAAATTACTATACCCCGACTTATCTCCTACATTATATGCACTGGGTTCTTATTTGTAAAACAATGTTATCAGCTAATTAACACGATTTTAACAAAATCACATTTATCATACCGCAACACGTGTTAGTAGACAACAGTAAAAACAAAGGATTCCAACTAAAAGGACTTATTTACATTTTCGGATAAATCTGACTTTATCTACCAAGGGAGGTAATAGGAAAACAAGCGATTTATGTGTGTGTGTGTTAGTGTTTTACGTTTATTTATCGTCGCTACTGGTTACCCATATGAGCGACGCCTCCTGAAGAGATTAGTCTTTTTAGATATTTGGAGGATAGTGCAATGATACAGACAGAGACCTATTCCAGAATCTCCTCTGACTGTTTTACATGCACGATGTAAAGCCCCGGCACGAGACCTTGGTTTAATGTCCAATCTGAAAGACTGTTAATTTTATTAGGGTCAGACCGGTAATCGAACGTGTGATCCCTGGATTAAGTCCGATGTCTCTCATTAGACAGTTTTATAAGAAACTGTGACAAATGAAACAATCCGCTTATTTGTTCAACAGTAGTATTGCCTAAGCTGATAGTATGACATATAATATCGTACTTAATTACTATCATCAATGTCTAGTACATAGGCGCATACACTCGTATTTCATTTGATACCCGGTCTCTCCTCCACAACGTGCACGTCGTGACCTAGGCACAGCTCACAACTGGAATATGGTTCAATGACTTCGCTAACTCTATACATTTACATATAGAGTACCATACGACTAACTTCCCTACTTGGCGAGACAGCAACACTCCACTCAGTGCTGGCGGCGGCGGATAGCTGGTTTTCATTTAGCCGGCTACTTCAAGTGGACGGATCTCCTTCAAGGAAGACGGTGGGACGCAGACTTCTTGATGGCGTGAGGACCCCAGCGAAGAAACCGGAACCATTATTGCTGCTGTGAGCTGACTAATCGTGGAGGATGTATCCTTACAAGGGACCCCTTCGAAAGATGGTACAGGACTTGTCACTCCGAGAAGAACGAAGATGCCTTTCCAGTTGTCTACATAAACAACCTAGATGACAATGTAAACTTCTTAGAGAAACCAGTCGCACAAATGCCTCGGCGGAGACGACTATAAAGAAAACTTATTTCGTTCATTTGATAATAACTTGGTCCTTCTGAAATACACGCATTCATTGTAGTTAGCCCGGATGGAGAGAGCGAATTGCAATAACTTAACCTTTGCGTATAAATAATACAATAATGTTTATTGACAGCAAAAAGCTGCTGTTCTGTAAAGTACATTGTGCAAAGCAGGGATACGAAACATTCGGTATTAGGTGTGAGGAATAGATACCAATCCTTCTATTCGACCTCCCCACGGCGTACACGTTGCTTGCGGCCGCTGCACATCTCGCAGCATCAGCTCAGGATTCTGGGATATTCTGATTATCGAACTTGGTACAAATGGTTCCACGCTCCGGCATCGCAGTTCTACACATTAAGATCTTGAGGAATGGTCTGATTATCTGAGCAACATATACGGCCAGATTCTAACTGACTGAACCATTTTCATGCTGTTATGGAGTGATCTGCAGTGAGGATTGTGGCATTAATACGAACCGTGGATGACAGAAAGAGCTTTCTCTGTATTGACGCTAGGAAGGAAGAAATACCATCAAACAATTGTCTACTCACCAAAATGATCTTTACAAGAAATGACATCCGTGGCCTTGACTTCAAACACTGTCCGGATGGGCAAGCAGAGCAGGGGCGGGACGATCGTCCATTAACAATAGCTAGACAGTCGCAACATACGCTGTTGGTGCGACTTTAAGCCAAACACAAAAGAAATTTAAGAACCATCCAAACTCTACAAGACATCAATGTAGTCTACTTCATTAACCATACTCGAAGATATTATGGACGAACTAATCATCTTACACACGCACACACTGACATAAACATGCACACAAAACACAGACACAGACACAGCCACAATCAATAACCCAATTCATACAGGTGTTAACAATTTCCATGTGCAATTATGTCAGCAGGAAATTAGTAATACCTAACTTAGAATATAAATGGAAATATGATTAGCAATTGAGGCGCCTCCGTGATCGAGTAGTTAAGGTCGATGACTTGTATACCACTGTAACCTATCATCACTGATGGTCACGGGTTCGAGTCCAGCTCAGGCCGTGACTCTTTATATGAAAATGTTGGAAGTTTCTTACGGCGCTTAGTGTACCAAGTAGTTGTTAACCACTGGAGTCTGCCCAGGAAAGGTGTTGTTGGTTAAACAGCCCGCCGTCGATACAGCCGAAAATGGTGCCGATGAAGGCGTTAAACCCGAACAAACAAACACACTTGATTCTATATAGAAGAAGAAGAAGAAGAATGCTTTATTAAGACTTAAACTTTACAGTTTCTCATCTGTAACATTTAAACATATTTACAATATATATAGTACAATATTATGATATATGCAATGATGATGAGGATGGACAAATGATGTAATGATTATGGACATACATGGAAAAATAATGACAATGTCATGATGGATTTTAGACTATGCAAAACATGATCATGACTGTATTAAGAGTGTAGGGAGTATTCAACTGGTAACTCATATATCCTAAACAAGTGAATTACGAAGGGATAAAGCTTCATGAATATATTTACTAAAGTTAACCAGCTCTATATAGAGGGGGAACACGCTGCGAGTATTATTCTACTTCTTCCAATAATGTACATGGTCCACATAATACATTGTCATACATGGATATATACCCAGACTCTCCGAAGCGGGCATGAACAAAATGGGTAAATACTTCAACATTACACACCTTCGCGTTTCATCTACACATTTTGCTTAGAAAAAACATTAAATACCACGGGAGTGTCAAATCGCAAAATAATGGGTATGATGCACGTAAGTGCTATATTCTCGATATAGTAATATTAATATAACTGAGGTCAGTCTCTTGTGACGGAGAGACCACCCTTTCATTCTACATTATTTCTGATGTTTTGGGATCCCAAGTACTCAGTACATAGTCATTATACGCATTGTACGTTTGTAGAATAGCTTGACGTTGTATGTATCTACTCTAGGTCACATTTGTGTGCAGCACTAATCCTAGTTATGTATCATATAAACCACAACAGTGCAGTCATATTCACACCGACTTTCATAGTGTGATTGCAATACTCTTCAAACGGAAGTCTTCGCGACATTCGTATGCTATTAAAATAATCGTCTGCATATATTTCAACAGGTAATTGGAAACATAGGAATGGAGAATCTTTAGCAAGGCGTGTTAGGTTTGTATACTGACACAATAAAAAGCTGCACACTTTTATATTGAGCGTTACTATTTCGCTAAATATTTTAGAATTATGGATTTTACTATCATGAGTGAAAAAAATAACCCTTCATACATTGTCTTAATTTACTCAATATTTCGCACATGTTGATGCCATATTTGGCTATATTGTTTTCCAACTGAATATAAAGTTTACCTCTAAGGCAAGTTTACAAGACGGATCTGTAGTCCAGTGGTTAACCTGCTGGACTGGTAATCCAGGGATCGCAGGTTCGATCCCCCGTCTGACCCTAATACAATTAACAGTCTTTCAGATGGGACGTTAAACCGAGGTCTCGTGTCGGTGTTTTACACCGTGCACGTAAAATAACCAGAGGAGACTCTGGAATGTGTCTCTGTATGTATCATTGCACTATCCTCCAAAATCTCAAATGACTAATCTGTTCAGGAGGCGTCGCTCATATGGGTAACCGGTAGCGACGATACATAAACGTAACAACACAACACAAGTGTACCGTTTCTGTTTGGTGTCATTATAGTATGTACACAAAACTGAGCTTATGACGGTCTATTTATTTATCATAAGAACATGACTTTACATACCAAAGCTAAGATCAAATGTAATGAAATCGAATACAAAAAAGCCATATTATTTCTGTAGCTTCATCAACATTCTTTATTTCTAAGTACGACCCTAAGAAACTGTCAGCACGCGTGAGTAGTTCATGGGCTATGGGCTATATTTATTTCGTGAGTAGTTCATGGGCTATGGGCTATATTTATTTCGTGAGTAGTTCATGGGTTGTATTTATTTCGTGAGTAGTTCATGGGCTGTATTTAATTCGTGAGTAGTTCATGGGCTGTATTTATTTCGTGAGTAGTTCATGTGCTGTATTTATTTCGTGAGTAGTTCATGGGCTGTATTTATTTCGTGAGTAGTTCATGGGCTGTATTTATTTCGTGAGTAGTTCATGGGCTGTATTTATTTCGTGAGTAGTTCATGTGCTGTATTTATTTCGTGAGTAGTTCATGGGCTATATTTATTTCGTGAGTAGTTCATGTGCTGTATTTATTTCGTGAGTAGTTCATGGGTTGTCTTTATTTCGTGAGTAGTTCATGGGTTGTCTTTATTTCGTGAGTAGTTCATGGGCTGTATTTATTTCGTTAGTAGTTCATGGGCTGTATTTATTTCGTGAGTAGTTCATGGGTTGTCTTTATTTCGTGAGTAGTTCATGGGCTGTATTTATTTCGTGAGTAGTTCTATGGTGGGTCGGATTTGGGGGCCTACAGCGTAAACCAGTTAGTGCAAAGTCTCAGGGTTTGAGTTCAATATTCCTCTTTATTCAGTTATTGTGTCTCGTGTATCATTCAATCATGACACTCGCCTGCACTATCTGATCATAGTCATTGTGATCTGATCAAAGCGAAGCTAGATTTCGTATAACAAATTCTTAATCAGTGTGAATAGTGCCAATTGCTTAACTCAGTATTGTATCATTGTTTTTAGAGACATTTATAATATCCGATTGGCAATGCTATTGCAGCTTTATTCCATATTCACTGTTACGTAGTAATACATGAGTGTTTTATAGTTTTTTGTTCATCACTTATAACTGCGTGTTGGTGCGACATTTGGGATACAGTATCGACATGCAGAGCTAGACCACAATCAATCAGACATACTCAACTCTCAGTACAGCATTACTATGCTTAATGATAGCGAAAAGATTATAATAATAATATGCACATGAATAAATGATGAACACACGCACTGTGACATATAAAGTGAATCTAGCACCTCCAAGAGAAGCAGATAAGGATGTCCCACTTGAGGGCCGAAGATGCGTGCAACGAACGAGGTTATGTCTAGTGAATGCTGATGATTGCTAATCCATGGATCGCAGCTTCGATCCCCGTCTGACCCTTATGATACCAACAGTGTTTCTGGAAGATGGTACTTAATCCCAGGTCTCGTGTCGCTGCTTTACCTCTTACACGTTGTGCAAAATATATGAAAAACAAACAATATTTGCACGAAATGATATTATTGTCATATATAAATAGTAATGTATTATATAAATACATTAATCTATTTAATATACGACATCATTGATTTACCATGATTGTACTATAAATAGTTGTCTTATGAATATCGTCTGCTATCACTTTCGCGCCTAAAATATCAATCCTATTTTTGCACGGGAATGATTAATTATCGGGACTGATTGAACATGTGGCCAGTTGTGTGTAATTTTAAAAGGCCGAATCTTTTGATGTGCGGAAAATCTTAATAATATTAGGTAACGTAACAGATGTTACGGCGTCTGTCAGTCTACACGACCATCGCTGGTCTGTATATAAGAAATGAACTTAATTAATCAAATTCCAGGGATCGCATGTTCGATCCCCCGTCTGACCCTAATAAAATTAACAGTCTTTCAGATGGGACTTCTCTGTCTGTATCATGCATTATCCTCCAAAATCTAAAATAACTAATCTCTTCAGGAGGCGTTGCTCATATGGGCAACCGGTAGCGACGATAAATAAACGTAAAAACACACAATCAAATTCTAGGTCCGCCTTCGTGGTCGAGTGGTTAAGTCGCTGACTTGTATACCACTGTAACCTATCATATCTGATGCTCACGGGTTCGAGCGCCGCTCAGACCGTGTCTCATTGATATGAAAATGTTGGCAGTTTCGTACGGAGTTTGGTGCACCTGGTCATAAGGTGATACACTTATTATTTAACAATGGAATGTCAGTAGTCTGAAACTGATGTGAAATCGTGTTTATTGTTTAATATATGTAATATGTATCTTTATACTTTAGCTTAGACATTCAATGTTATATATCTTATTTCGTAATAAGCCATTTCTGGCCCATGCACAATGCATCAAATTGGCAATACAAAACATTATAAAGTGAAACATGTATGGTAATATGGCGACGGACACTAATCTCAACGACCAATTATGGGAGAGACGTACATTCTTATTATTAAACAAAAAACAACGCACACAAAAAACCACAACAAGAATTGAATATTAATCGTTGAAAACAATATTAATTATTAAGATCTGGTTAGATATTGACAAATGATCGACGACGGTCAAATGCTTTAAAAACGTATAAAGATCATTTCCATAATATAAAATATGCATATATATATAATCTTCTTGTTTCCTGCTATCACGACGGTCAAATATATAATATATGCATATACATAATCTTCTTGTTTCCTGCTATCACGACGGTCAAATATATAATATATGCATATATATATAATCTTCTTGTTTCCTGCTATCACGACGGTCAAATATATAATATATGCATATATACATAATCTTCTTGTTTCCTGCTATCACGACGGTCAAATATATAATATATGCATATATACATAATCTTCTTGTTTCCTGCTATCACGACGGTCAAATATATAATATATGCATATATATATAATCTTCTTGTTTCCTGCTATCACGACGGTCAAATATATAATATATGCATATATATATAATCTTCTTGTTTCCTGCTATCACGACGGTCAAATATATAATATATGCATATATATATAATCTTCTTGTTTCCTGCTATCACGACGGTCAAATATATAATATATGCATATATATATAATCTTCTTGTTTCCTGCTATCACGACGGTCAAATATATAATATATGCATATATACATAATCTTCTTGTTTCCTGCTATCACGACGGTCAAATATATAATATATGCATATATACATAATCTTCTTGTTTCCTGCTATCACGACGGTCAAATATATAATATATGCATATATACATACTCTTCTTGTTTCCTGCTATCACGACGGTCAAATATATAATATATGCATATATACATAATCTTCTTGTTTCCTGCTATCACGACGGTCAAATATATAATATATGCATATATACATAATCTTCTTGTTTCCTGCTATCACGACGGTCAAATATATAATATATGCATATATACATAATCTTCTTGTTTCCTGCTATCACGACGGTCAAATATATAATATATGCATATATACATAATCTTCTTGTTTCCTGCTATCACGACGGTCAAATATATAATATATGCATATATATATAATCTTCTTGTTTCCTGCTATCACGACGGTCAAATATATAATATATGCATATATATATAATCTTCTTGTTTCCTGCTATCACGACGGTCAAATATATAATATATGCATATATATATAATCTCTGTTTCCTGCTATCACGACGGTCAAATATATATATATGCATATATATATAATCTTCTTGTTTCCTGCTATCACGACGGTCAAATATATAATATATGCATATATATATAATCTTCTTGTTTCCTGCTATCACGACGGTCAATATATAATATATGCATATATATATAATCTTCTTGTTTCCTGCTATCACGACGGTCAAATATATAATATATGCATATATATATAATCTTCTTGTTTCCTGCTATCACGACGGTCAAATATATAATATATGCATATATATATAATTTCTTGTTTCCTGCTATCACGACGGTCAATATATAATATATGCATATATACATAATCTTCTTGTTTCCTGCTATCACGACGGTCAAATATATAATATATGCATATATATATAATCTTCTTGTTTCCTGCTATCACGACGGTCAAATATATAAAATATGCATATATATATATAATCTTCTTGTTTCCTGCTATCACGACGGTCAAATATATAAAATATGCATATATATATAATCTTCTTGTTTCCTGCTATCACGACGGTCAAATATATAAAATATGCATATATATATATAATCTTCTTGTTTCCTGCTATCACGACGGTCAAATATATAATATATGCATATATATATAATCTTCTTGTTTCCTGCTATCACGACGGTCAAATATATAAAATATGCATATATATATATAATCTTCTTGTTTCCTGCTATCACGACGGTCAAATATATAAAATATGCATATATATATAATCTTCTTGTTTCCTGCTATCACGACGGTCAAATATATAAAATATGCATATATATATATAATCTTCTTGTTTCCTGCTATCACGACGGTCAAAATATATAAAATATGCATATATATATATAATCTTCTTGTTCCTGCTATCACGACGGTCAAATATATAAAATATGCATATATATATATAATCTTCTTGTTTCCTGCTATCACGACGGTCAAATATATAATATATGCATAATATATATAATATTCTTGTTTCCTGCTATCACGACGGTCAAATATATAATATAGCAATATATATATAATCTTCTTGTTTCCTGCTATCACGACGGTCAAATATATAAAATATGCATATATATATATAATCTTCTTGTTTCCTGCTATCACGACGGTCAAATATATAATATATGCATATATATATATAATATTCTTGTTTCCTGCTATCACGACGGTCAAATATATAATATATGCAT